>CM033469.1:257512264-257523313 GCA_019447015.1 Hymenochirus boettgeri | reverse complement strand
ATTAGACAGTGTAGTCAGTTGGATGTGTGTTAGTATTAGACAGTGTAATTAGTTGGGTGTTAGTATTAGACAGTGTCGTTAGTTAGATTTGTGTTAGTATTGGACAGTGTAATTAGTTGGGTGTTAGTATTAGACAGTGTAATTAGTTGGGTGTTAGTATTAGACAGTGTCGTTAGTTAGATTTGTGTTAGGATTACGACTGTAGTTGGTTGGGTGTTAGTATTACACAGTGTATTGGTTTGGTTGTTAGTAATTAGAACCAGTGTAGTTAGTTGAGAGTGTTAGTATTGAACAGTGTCGTTAGTTTGTATTGGTGTTTAGTATTGGACCGTGTAAGTAGTTGGGTGTCAGTCTTTAGACAGTGTCGTTAGTTGGATGTGTTTTTAGTTTTAGACAGTGTATTAGTTGGGTGTTAGTATTAGACATTGGAGTTAGTTTGATTTGGTGGTTGTATTATACCATCGCAGTTAGTTGGATGTGTTTTAGTATTAGACAGTGTAGTTATTGTGTGGTGTTATGTTAGACCGTTTAGTTAGTTATGGATTGAGGGGGGGGGGGGGGGGGGGGGGGGGGGGGGGGGGGGGGGGGGGGGGGGGGGGGGGGGGGGGGGGAGGGAGGGGGGGAGGGGGGGGGGGGGGGGGGGGGGGGGGGGGGGTGTTATGATTATACATTGTAGTTAGTTTGTGTGTGGTTATTACATTAGACAGTGTAGTTTTTGTGTGTTGTTGTATTAGACAGTGAACTTTGTTTGTGTTGTGTGTTAGTATTAGAACATCGTAGTTAGTTTGTGTGTGTTATTATTATACAGCGTAAGTTGATTGGATGTGTTTAGTATTAGACAGTGTAGTTAGTTGTGTGATGTTAGTATTGACAGTGAAATTTTTTGTTGTTGGTAGTATTAGACTTCGTAGTTAGTTGTGTGTGTTGTTAGTATTAGCAGCGTATTTAGTTTGGATTTTGTGTTAGTAGTAGATTGTGTAGTTAGTTGGGTGTTAAGTAGTAGACACACATTGTATTTTAGTTGGGTGTTAGTATAAGACCCGTGTAGTTAGTTGGAGTGTGTTTAGTATTATAGACAGTGTAGTTAGTTTTGGATGTGTGTTGTATTAGACCTGTAGTTATTTGGAGGTGTGTTAATATTAGACAGTGTAGTTAGTTGGGTTTAGTAATAAGACAGTTTAGTTGTTGTGTATTAGTATTAACCGTGTGTTAGTTGGATGTGTGTTAGGTATTAGAAACAGTTTAGTTATTTGGATGGTGTTTCGGATTAGACAGTGCTATGATTTGGATGTTGTTAGTCATCGACATTGTAGTTAGTTTGATGTAGTGTTAGTATTAGACCGTGTTTTAGTTGTGTGTGTGTGTGTGGTTCGTCTTGAACAGTGAAGTTTGTGTGTGTGTGTGTTACAGTCTAGACTCTAGTTTAGTTTGTGTGTGTTTATTGCGCAGAGTTAGTTGGATTTGTTAGTAGTAGATAGTGTGTTCGTTGGGTGTTAGTATTAGCATGTATCGTTGGATGTGTGTTAGTAATTATACAAGTGGAGTTAGTTGGATGTTTGTACTTAGCAGTGTGTACGTTGTATGTGTATTAATTTTAGACAGTTATTTCCGTTGGAGTTTTGTATTAGAACAGTGTAGTAGGGGGGATGTGTGTTAGTATAGACAGTGTAGTTAGTTTGTGTGTGTTGCGTATTAGACATGTATGTTTGGATGTGTAGTAGTATAGCCAGTGTAATTAGTTGGGTGTCAGTAATAGCAGTGTAGTTAGTTGGGTGTTAGTATTAGACAGTTTAGTTGTTGGGTATTAGTATTATACATTGTCGTTATTTTGGATGTGTGTTAGTATTAGACAGTGTAGTTAGTTGGGTGTTAGTATTATACAAGTGTCGTTAATTGGGTTTTGTGTTATATTAGAAGACAGTGTAGTTAATTGGTGTGTGTTGTATTAGACGTGGCCTTAGTTGGGTGGTTAGTATTATGACATGTCCCGTTAGTTTAGATGTGTGAGTTAGTATTGGAACAGTGTAATTAGTTGGGTGTCCAGTATTAGAGACATTGGTCTTAGTTAGGTGTTAGCAATTAGACATAGTGTAGTTAGTTTTGGGTGTTAGTAGTATACAGTGTCTTAGTTGGTGTTAAGTCTTAGACATGTGTAGTGGTTGTGTGGTTATTATTACCCGTGTAGTTGGTTGGTTTTAGTATTTAGACAGTGTAGTTAAGTTGGTTTTAGTATTCAGACTTAGAACAGTGTATTAGTTGTTGTTAGTTATTAGACAGTGTCGTTGGTGTATGTTGTTAGTCTGGCAGTGTATTAGTTTGGGTGTCAGTATTAGACAGTGGCGTTCGTTGGTTTTTTAGTATTAGACAGTGTAGTTAGTTGGGTGTTAGTATTAGACAGTGTAGTTTAGTTGGGTGTTGTATTCGACACTTGTAGTTATGGTGTGTTGTGTTATTAGTCAGACAGCGTAGTTATATGGATGTGTTGTTAGTAGTAGATATGTAGTTAGTTGGGTGTTCGTATTAGACAGTGTATTCGTTGGTGTTAGTATAAGACAGTGTAGTTAGTTGGATGTGTGTTAGTATTTACAGTTGTAGTTAGTTGGATGTGTGTTAGTATTAGACAATGTAAGTTTTTGGAGTTGTGTTATATTAGACATTGTAAGTTAGTTGGGTTTTAGTATAAGAAGTGTGTTAGTTTGTGTCTTAGTAGTAAGAACGGTAGTTGTTGGAATGTGATGTTCGTATTCGCACAAGTGTAGTTGTTGATGTGTGGTTAGTATTAGCAGTGTCATTTTCTTTGTGATGATGTGTGTTGGTATTAGACAAGTGTAGTTAGTTGGATGTGTGTTTTATTGACATGTAGTAATTGTGTGTTTGTGTGTGTTAGTATTAGACCGTGACGTTTGTTGTGTTGTGTTGTATAGACATCGTAATTAGTATGTGGTGTGTGTATAGTCATTCGACAGCAGATTTAGTTGGATTGTGTTGTAGTAGATAGTTAAGTTAGTTGAGAGTGTTGTATTAGCCAGTGTAGTCAGTTGATGTGTGTTAGTATTAGTCACTTTAGTTAGTTGGATGTTTGAATTTAAGACAGTGTATTACTTGGAGTGTCTAGTGTTAGACTTGTATTCGTTGGTGTTTTATTAGCAGTGTAGTAAAGTTGGATGTGTGTTAGTATTAGACCAGTGTAGTTTATTACTGTTGTGTGTTGGTTAGTATCTAGACAGTGTAGTCAGTTGGATGTGTATTAGTATTAGACAGTGTAATTAGTTGGGTGTTATATTAGACAGTAGTTGTTAGTTATATGGGTGTTAGCCATTTGCCAGTGTAATAGTTGGGTGTCAGTATTATACAGTGTGTTAGTTGGTTGTTAGTATTAGACAGTTTAGTTAGTTGGGTGTTAGTATTAGACAGTGTTGTTATTGGGTGTGTAGATAATTAACAGTGTAGTTAGTTGGGTGTTAGTATTAGACATTTTGTTAGTTGGATTGTGTTAGTCAGTTAAGAGTGTAGTAGTTGTGAGGGTGTGGTAATTAGACGTGTAGTTAGTTGGATGTTGGATAAGACAGTGTAGTTAAGTTTGGGTGTGTGTTAGTATTAGACCGAGTAGTTAGTTGGGTTTAGTATTAGGACAGTGTAAATTAGTTGGGTGTTAGTTTAGACAGTGGTAATTAGTTGTGTGTAAGTATCTAGACAGTCTAATACTAACACCCAACATAACTAACACTGTCTACTACTACACCCCCTAACTAACTACACGTCTTTACCACACCCAACTAACTACCCTGTCTTATCTAACACACAACTACTACACTGTCTAATACTACAACCCAACCCACTACACTGTCTAATACTAACCCCATCCACTAACGACACTTCTAATACTGACCCCCAACTAATTACAACTGTCCAATACTAACACACATCTACTAACGACACGTCTAATACTAACACGCAACTAACTGACACTAGTCTAATACATAACACAATCCAATAACGACACTGTCCTAATACTGACACCCAACTAATTACCTTTCCAATACTAACACACATCAAAACTAACGACACGGCTAATACTAAAAACCCAACTAACTACACGGTCTAATCTACACCATCCAACTACGACACGTCAATAAACTGACACCAACTAATTAACGTCCATACTAACACACATCTAACTAAACGACCACTGTCTAATACTAAAACCCAACTAACTACACTGTCTAATACTAACACACTCCCACTCCTACACTGTCTATACTAACAACCCAACTAAGACACTGTCTAATACTACACACACCCTACTAACTACCCTGTCTTATACCAACACCCCTAACTCCACTGTCTATATTAACACACCTCCAACTAATCTACACTGTCTAATTTTAACACACATCCAACAACACACTGTTCTAATACTACACCCACTTACAACACTGTCTAATACTACACCCACTAACTACACGTCTAATACTACGCCATCCAACTCCAACACTGTCTAATCTAAACCCAACGAACTAATGTCCTAATTACTAACACCCACTACTACACTGCTAATACTGACACCCCGAAATCCAACTAATTACACTGTCCAATGCTACAAACACATCTACCTAACAACACTGTCTAACTAACACCACAACTAATTACCCTGTCTAATACTATACACATCCAACTGACTACCTGTCTAATACTAACACACACACAACTTAACTACACTGTCTAGATACTAACCCACATCCAACTTACTACAGTCTAATCCAAACATGCAACTAACTACACTGTCTAAACTATACACATCCAACGTACTACACTGTCTAATACAAAGGCTCCAACTAACTACACTTCTAATACTACACACATCCAACTGAACTACACTGTCTAATACTAACAACCAACTAACTACACTATCTAACTACTAACACACATCCAACTACCTCTTGATGTTGTTTTTTTTGTTAGTAGTAGACAGTGTAGTATAGTTTGTGTTTAGTATTAGACAGTGAAATTTGTTGTGTGTGTGTTAGTATTAGACATCGTGTTAGTTGTGTGTGTGTTAGTATTAGACAGCGTAGTTAGTTGGATGTGTTAGTATTAGACAGTGTAGTTAGTTGTGTGTGTTAGTATTAGACAGTGAAATTTGTTGTGTGTGTATCTGTTGTATTCAATAAGATCAACTGGACATGAAATGTAGTTCTTCATGTCCAGTTGATCTAATTGAATACAACAGATATACCATGACCTGGATGAATGAGAACCTTCACAAGCTTGTTGTGTGTGTGTTAGTATTAGACATCATAGTTAGTTGTGTGTGTGTTAGTATTAGACAGCGTATTTAGTTGGATGTGTGTTAGTAGTAGATTGTGTAGTTAGTTGGGTGTTAGTATTAGACAGTGTATTTAGTTGGGTGTTAGTATTACCTACACTGTCTAATTTTAACACAACAATCCAACTACAGACACTGTCTAATACTAACACCCAATAACAACACTGGTATAATACTAAACCCACGAACACTACACTGTCTAATAACTACGCAAATCCCAACTAAACACACTGTCTAATACTAACCACCAAACTGAACTACCTAACTGTCTAATACTAACAAACCGCAACTCTAAACTGTCTCAAGTACTGACACCCAACACATTACACTGGTCCAATGCTAACACAGAGACACAATCCTAACTAACAACACTGTCAACGTTAATCCTAACCAAAGAAGATACTAACTACCAGACGGACAACAAAAGCAGAACCGGACAGCTAGATTACACTGTGCGTAAATAGCTAGTACCATCCCCGGACTACACGTGTCTATACTAAACACAACAACTACCCTATCTCACGACCTAAAAACAAGAAAGGGGAGCAGCAGTGGCCACAGCATCACACAGGGGGGGTGAGGGCGTGTGGCGACAGATATCTGCTGTACGTGAGTGACAACAAGGCGGCAGAAAAAGCAAGGAACAACTCGAAAACGGTACATTTACGACAAATGTCGTAATAGACTATACAAAGGAACACACAAAAAAAAAAGAAACAACACCTATCAGGGAAAGGAAAAGAATGGTCAACTCGCTCGAACACATGCGCTAGAGCCAAAGCGGGGGGCGACGCCGGTGAGTAGTGGGCGTAACGTGAAACACTTGCTCTAATCAGGGTGTACCGGAACGCACATAAAACCACAAGAACTAAACGTCAAAAGGACTAGTGTCTAAAAAAATAGCTGACAGGACAGCCACATCCAACGAACACATCCAGGGAAACATGGGAAAGTTCTGGAACATGAACATAACACAAGATAGCAGCATCACACGGTAGTGTCTGTCAGACTGGTCGTGATGTCTAAACGGGGAAAAAGGGAGAACTGACAACACACAATGAAGGGGTGGAGGAGGATCCAAGCTGAACACAAACAACAGAGGACTGTCCTATCCTAAGGGGAAGTGAACACAAGGGCGTGAGAAACAAGGGAGTGCGAGCATAGTGGTCCAGCTGAAAAAAAATAAATAAGACTAACGCACGGCGTGGGGACATAAAGCGTACAGGGAGGGAGAAAAACCAAAAAAAAAAGAAGAAGAGAGAACTAGACGGCCTTAGTCTACTGTCAATCTTAACAAAGACAACCTCGACAGAAAAGTAACTCGCAACAAGTGAGGTGTACCATAATAACTAAAGCAAGGACACATCCAACTACACCACAAAAAAATGGAACTATGATTAGAGTCCGTAGACAGTCCAAAGACGGGTCCAAACTAACTACAACTAGTCCTAATACAACAACACAAGCAACCGAATCGGTACAGCGCGAATCTACCTATATACAGAACAACATCAACTAACATGACAGCACTGTCAAATAGATACTAACTCACACACCAACAACTAACATCACAAGACCCGGGCCTAACTATAATAAAAAACCTACTCCTGTACTCTAAAAGCTAGCTACCAAGACCCAACTAACTACCCGTAGTCATATATAACTAACCAAAGGACTCGCATCTGAAAACAAAATCTACCGCACCAAAGTCTGTCAATAAATAACCTACAACCCAAAACTGAACGACACGGTCTAATACTGAACAACCAGGGACACTAATTACCGGACAGGGCCAAAGTCTACAAGCAACTTTAGCGAAACTCCGAAAGCCGACACGCGGGTGGATACGGGATAGAAAGAATACTAAGAAAAGAACTACCGGCAGACATAACACCTGATCTAATAACTACAAAACCAGGGGCAACGTAACACTACAGTATAATACTAATACCGTAACAACCAACTACACTTTGGTTAATAACTCAACACACCAACAGAGTCAACGACCAACTGATACTAATCACTAACACCCAACTAACTACTGTGTCTCGTATACTAACCGACCATCAACTGCACCATATTCTCAACGCTTTAAATACGAAATTGAGCAGGGAGGGCTGGGTCGGTGTACGGAGACCAAAGACCATTACGTTAAGACAGGACCACTGTCTAAAATTACAGAGGTGTACAGGACTACAACAAGGGCACAGGGAAACGGAGGAGGGAGGAGCAATAAGCGACCTAATTAACACGGGGACAGGAAAAGAGACTGATCGCAATACTAACGGGAAGGGGTACGAACATCTAGCACTTAACGGAAAAAGTTACACTGTCTAGAGTCCTGGGAGTGCGAAAACTCTCCAAACTAGAAATTGACAACATGTCTACTAACTAACATAACCACGCCAATTACTACACTGTCTATACTAACAAGGACCCAACGGAACTACCAAAACTGTCTAAAATCTTCGATAGCGAAAGAAGTAGTACGAGAGGAAAACTAGCCCACTAACTAGCAGCTAGATCTAATACTAAATTAACGCCACGGGCTAACTAAACTAGTCTAAACCGTAACAAACACCCACTAACTACCCTGTCTAATACTGACACCCCGAACTAATTATACACTGTCTAATACTAATACCAACTACCAACTGAGACTACACACTGTTTTCCTATACTAACTCACCAGACACCTACACTACAGAACTTGTCTATACTAACACACATCCACTTACTGTTGCCACACTGTTGAAAGGGTACCTAATAACAAACACGTCCACATGCATAACATAAGCACTGGTCTAGAGACAAAAGCGAATATCACAATCCACCTACATTCACAAGTGTAATGTAGAACTGCAACAATCGCAGACTAACGTGTCCACTTCTAATACGTAATCGCAAGGAACAATGAGCGCGGAGAGTGGTCGCCATGCACAGCTGACTGACAAAAGCTTGTTAATAATCAGTCTACAAGGCTTACGCGCCAAGCCAGGCTCTAAAAGCAGCTAATCATCCGTCACTCAAAACCAGAGAAGCACAGGGGGGCCTCAGAAGGTCCAGGCACAAAGTAACGGCTGGCTGTCTCAGACTTCACCCAATCAGACGACAGAAGCGAAAACGTACGATTCTAATACAGTGCAACAAGCTAACACCACAAACAAACTTCGACTGTGCTAAGTACTAATAGCCTACAGCATTGAAGCGATCAGGAGTACAACACACACAAACTAACTACACTGTCTAATACTACATAACACCACATCCAACATACTACAAACTGTCTAATACTAACACACATCCACTAAACTACACTGTCTAATACTACAACACATCCAACAACACACGTCAATACTAACACATCCAACTAACTACAACTGTCTAATACTAAACACACCTAACTACAGCTACACTGTCTTATACTAACACCCAACTAACTACACTGTCTAATATAACAAACACACTCCACAATAATCGAACTTACATTTCTAATACTAACATCCTACAAATCCGAACTATATACTGACACTGTCTAATACAACACACCCCACCTAACTACAGACTGTCAATCTCTAACACCCAACTAAATACACTGTCTATATACTAAACACCCAACTAACTACACAATCTACTACGTACACCATCCAACTAAATACCTCAACACCACACACACTAACATACGTGTCTAATACTAACAAACACAAAAACGACACCAGCATGTGTGAAGAGTTTCTCATTCATCCAGGGTCCTGTATCGTGTGGTCAGTTCATTGAAATAACTGGCATGAAGAACTACATTTCATGTCCAGTTGATCTATATGTGGATACAAACCATACACACACAAAAATTTCACTGCCTAATACTGGAACACAGACACAAACCTTCCTACACTGTCTAATACTACACATACCACTAACGGTACGCTGTCTAATACTAACACATACACACAAGCTAACGACGATGTCTAATACTGGCACAAACAACACAACAAATTTCACTGTCAATACTAACACACACAGCTAACTACACAACGACACTGTCCTATACGTAAACACAACATCCCAGAGTTGATTGATGTGTGTTCGGTAGTAAGATTTGTAGTTAGTTGGTGTGTGCGTATTAAGACAGTGTAAGTCGTTAGTTGGAGGTGTGTTAATATTAGACAGTGTAGTTAGTTGGGTGTTAGTATTAGACAGTGTAGTTGGTTGGGTGTTAGTATTACACAGTGTAGTTGGTTGGGTGTTAGTATTAGACAGTGTAGTTAGTTGGGTGTTAGTATTAGACAGTGTAGTTAGTTGGGTGTTAGTATTAGACAGTGTCGTTAGTTGGATGTGTGTTAGTATTAGACAGTGTAGTTAGTTGGGTGTTAGTATTAGACAGTGTCGTTAGTTATATGTGTGTTAGTATTGGACAGTGTAATTAGTTGGGTGTCAGTATTAGACAGTGTCGTTAGTTGGATGTGTGTTAGTATTAGACAGTGTAGTTGGTTGGGTGTTAGTATTAGACAGTGTAGTTAGTTGGGTGTTGGTATAAGACAGTGTAGTTAGTTAAGTGTTGGTATAAGACAGTGTAGTTAGTTAGGTGTGTGTTAGTATTAGACAGTGTAGTTAGTTGGGTGTTAGTATTAGACTGTCTAATACTTACACCCAACTAATTACACTGTCTAATACTAACACCCAACTAATTACACTGTCTAATACTAACACCCAACTAACTACCCTGTCTAATACTAACACACACCCAACTAACTACACTGTCTTATACCAACACCCAACTAACTACATTGTCTAATATTAACACACCTCCAACTAACTACACTCTCTAATACTAACACACATCCAACTAACAACACTGTCTAATACTAACACCCAACTAACTACACTGTCTAATATTAACACACCTCCAACTAACTACACTCTCTAATACTAACACACATCCAACTAACAACACTGTCTAATACTAACACCCAACTAACTACACTATCTAATACTAAGACCCAACTAACTACACTGTCTAATACTAACGCACATCCAACTAACTACACTGTCTAATACTAACACCCAACTAATTACACTGTCTAATACTAACACCCAGCTAATTACACTGTGTTGTTAGTTGGATGTGTGTTAGTATTGGACCGTGTAATTAGTTGGGTGTTAGTATTAGACAGTGTTGTTAGTTGATCTGTGTTAGTATTAGACAGTGTAATTAGTTGGGTGTTAGTATTAGACAGTGTAGTTAGTTGATGTGGTTAGATTAGACAGGTATAGGTTGGGGTGTAGTATTAGAAGTTTGGTCGTTAGTTGGGTGTTGTATTGACAGTGTTGTTAGTTGGATTGATGTTGGGGTGTTAGTATTAGACAGTGTCGTTAGTTGGATGTGTGTTAGTATTGGACAGTGTTATTAGTTGGGTGTCAGTATTAGACAGTGTCGTTAGTTGGATGTGTGTTAGTATTAGACAGTGTAGTTAGTTGGGTGTTAGTATTAGACAGTGTAGTTAGTTGGATGTGTTAGTTGGGTGTTAGTATTAGACAGTGTATTTAGTTGGGTGTTAGTATAAGACAGTGTAGTTAGTTGGATGTGTGTTAGTATTAGACAACACTGTCTTGTACCAACACCCAACTAACTACACTGTCTAATACTAACACCCAACTAACTACACTGTCTAATATTAACACACCTCCAACTAACTACACTCTCTAATACTAACACACATCCA
>CM033469.1:257232754-257505056 GCA_019447015.1 Hymenochirus boettgeri | reverse complement strand
TATACAACACCCATACCTTAACTACACCCAACTAACTACACTGTCTAATACTAAAACACATCCAACTAACGACATGTCTAATACTGACACCCAACTATTACACGGTCCATACAACCACCATCCAACTAACGACACGCCTATACTAACACCCAACTAATTACTCTGTCTAATACTAACACACATCCAACTAACAACACTGTCTAATACTAACACCAACTAATTACATGTCTAATGTTAGTATTAGACAGTGGTAATTAGTTGGGTGTTAGTATTAGACAGTGTAATTAGTTGGGTGTTAGTATTAAGAGTGTAATTAGTTGGGTGTAAGTATTAGACAGTCTAATACTAACACCCAACGAACTACACTGTCTAATACTAATACACACCCAACTAACTGCACTGTCTTATACCAACCCCAACAACTACACTACAACTGTCTTATACCACCACCCCAACTAACGACACTGTCCTATACTAACACCCAACTAACTACACTGTCTAATACTTAAACACCATCCAACAACGACACTGTCTATATACATCACACACCCAACTAAACGACACTGTCTATACTACCTACTAACACCCAACTAACGACACGTCTAATACTAAACACCACACTAACTACAACTGTCTATCTAACACCCAAATAACTACACCCTATACTAACAACCCAACTACTACACTGTCTAATACTAACACCACCTAATTACACTGTCTAATACTAACACACAATCCAACTAACAACACTGTCTAATACTGACTCCCACTAATACACTGTCTAATACTAACACACATCCAACGGACTACACTGTCTAATACAAATATCCAACTAGCTACACTTGTCTAATACTAATACACATCCAACGTACTATAACTACACTCTCTATTACAAACACACTCCAACTAACGACACTGTCTAATACTTATAACCCAACTATTTACGTACGCTGTCTAATACTACACACATCCACTAAAACACTGTCTAAATCTAACAAACACAACAACCCACTATTAACACTGTCTAATCCTACCACAGATCCAACTAACCACTGTCTAATTACCTAACACCAACTAATTACACGGTTCCAAATACTAAAACACATCCAATAACACACAGTGTAATTAGCTGTTTTTAGTATTAGACAGTGGAATGTTTGGGTGTTAGTATTAGACAGTGTAGTTAGTTGGATTGCGTTAGTATTAGACAGTGTAGTTTCTTGGGTCTTAGTATTAGATAGTGTAGTTAGTTGGTGTTAGTATTAGACTTTTGTTAGTTGGATGTGTGTTATATTAGAGATGTAGTTAGTTGGAGTGTGTGTTATATTAGACAGTGGTTTTAGTTTGGTTAGTATTAGACAGTGTTGTAAGTTGGATGTGTGTTAGTATAGAGAGGTGAGTTTAGTTGGAGTGTGTTAATATTAACGTGTAGTTAATTGGGTGTTGTATACAGCTTGTGTTAGTTGGGTGTGTGTTAGTATTAGACGGTAGTTGTTGGGTGTTGTATTAGACAGTGTAATTAGTTGGTGTTAGTATTAGACATTGTAATAGTTGGGTGTCTATACCAACACACTGTCTAATACTAATACACATCCAACTGACTACACTGTCTAGCTACTAACACACACACACTAACTACACTGTCTATACAAACATCGCACTAACTACACTGTCTAAACTAATACACATCCAACGTACTACACTTCTAATACAAACATCCAACTAACTACACACTGTCTAATCTAACACACATCCAAACCTGACTCACTGTCTAATACAACACCCAACTAACTACACTATCTACTCTAACACACATCCACTAACTCTGCTGCAATACTAACACACACACAACTAATTACGATGTCTACTACTAACACACACACACACAACTTCACTGTCTAATACTAACAACAACACCACAACTAACTACACCTGTCTAATACAAACACACATCCAACTAACTACCCTGTCTAATACTAACACACATCCAACTACTACACTGTCTAATACTAACACACACATCCAACTAACACACTGTCTAATACTAACAACATCCACAACTACCTACACTGTCTAATACTAATACAAACTAACTACACTGTCTATACTACACCCAACTAACTGACACTGTCTAATATAACAAACACCTCCAAATAACTACAACTGTCTAATACTAACACACATCCAACTACTACACTGTCTTATACTAACACCCAACTAAATACACGGTCTAATACTAACAACCCAACTAACTACAACTATTACTACTAACCACACATCCAACTACTACGCTGTCTAATACTAACACAACACACAACTAACTACGATGTCTAATCTAACCCCAACTACTACACTGTCTAATACACAATAACACCCACTATAATACACTTCCAATATACTAACACTGTCATCAACAAACCTACTACACTGTCTACATACTAACACCCAATAACGGACACTGTCTATACTGACACCCAACTAATTACACGTCCAATACTAACACCACATAAACAAGACACGTCTAATACTAACACCCAACTACTCACTGTCCTATACTAACACCCACACCAACGACCCGTGTAATTACTGAAACCCAACCAACTTACACTGTGTAATCCTAAACACCCAATCCAACTACGCCTAACATGTCTAATACTAACACCTAACTAACGACACCTGTTCTAATACACACCCAACTAATTCATACACTGTCTAATACTAACACACTCCAACGACTACACTGTCTATACAAACACATCCAATTATCTACACTGTCTAATACAAACAACCACCTAACTACACTGTCTTAATACTAATACACATTCAAACGTACACCACTGTCTAATACAGAACATCCAACTAACTACACGTCTCTAATAACTAACACCCAATTAACTACACTGTCTAATACACTACCCACTAACTACACTGTCCTAATACTAACACACATCCACTAACGACACTGTCTATTACTGACACCCATAACTAATAACACTGTCCATACTAAAAACACATCCAACTAACGACACGTTAATACTACACACCCCACTAACCGACCGTGTCTAATACTAACACCCAACTAACGGACACGGTCTATACTAACACCCAAATAACTACACTGTCTAATACTAACACCCAAACAAATCACAACTCTTAATACTAACACCCAACTACTACACTGTTAATATACATCACACACATCCAACACTAACACTGTCTAATACTGGACCACTCCAACTATTACAACTGTCCTAATACTAACACACATCCAACTCTACACTGTCTAATCCAATATCCAACTAGCTACACTTCTAATTTACTATAAAACCAAACTCCACTTATATCTACACTGTCTAATACAAACACACTCCAACAACGACATGTCTAATACTTATCCCAACTTTTACGCGTCAAATACTACTACCTCCAACTAAAACACTGTCTAATACTAACACCCAACTAATTACACTGTCTATACTAAACACAGATCCAACTAACAACACGTCTAAATCTAACACCACTATACATACACGGTCCAATCCTAACGAACGACCCATCAACTAAACAACACAGTGTAATTAGCTGGGTGTTTAGTATTGACAGTGTATTAGTTGGGTGTTAGTATTAGACATTGTAGTTAGTTGGATGTGCGTTAGTATTAGACAGTGAGTAGTTGGGTGTAGTATTAGATATGTAGTTAGTTGGGTGTTAGTAGCTAGACAGTGTTGTTAGTTGGATGTGTGTTACGTATTAGGAGTGTAGTTAGTTGGAGGTGTGTTAATATTAGACCAGTGTGTTAGTTGGGTGTTAGTATTAGACAGTGTTGTTAGTTTGGATGGTGTTTCTATTAGAGAGTGTATAGTTGGAGGTGTGTTAATATTAGACAATGTAGTTAGTTGGGTGTTGGGTATAAGACAGGTAGTTAGTTGGGTGTGTGTTAGTATTAGACAGGGAGTTAGTTGGGTGTTAGTATTAGGACAGTGTAATTAGTTGGGTGTTAGTATTAGACAGTGTAATTAGTTGGTGGTAAGTATTAGAATTCAATACAACACCCAATAACTACACTGCTACACCGTCTAATACTCACACACACCTAACTAACACTGTTCCTTATACCAACACTTAAAACTAACACACTGTCTGTATCCCAAACACCAACTAACTAACACTGTCTAATACAACACCCAACTCACTACAACTGTCTCAACTAACACACATCCACTAACGACCTGTCTAATACTGACACCCAACTAATTACAGACTTCCAATAACTACACACATCTAACTAACGACACCTGTCTAATCTGAACACCCACTAACTAACACTGTCTAATACTAACACCTCCCACTACAAACGCACTGTGCTATACGACACCCAACACTTACACTGTCCAAATACTAACCACTGCTATACTAACGACACTGTCTAAACTAACACACCCAACTAACTACACTGTCTAATACTAAACACACATCCAACAACGACAACTGTCTAATACTAACACCCAACTAACACACTGGTCTAATACTACACACACCCCTACTAACTATCAAACTGCTTATAACCAACACACCCCACAACGAACTACACTGTCTACTATTAACAACACCTCCAACTAACTACACTGTCTAATTTTAACACACCATCCGCAACTAACAACACGCAATTACAACATAATAACTAACACGTCCAACACTACACTGTATATAAACACCCACTAACTACACTGTCTAATACTAACGCACATTCCCAAAACTAACAACCCACGTCTATACTAACACTCCAACTAACTAACTTCTAATACAAACACCCAACTAACTACACTGTTAATTCTGACACCCACTAATTACACTGTCCAAGCTAACAACCCATCTAACTAACAACACTTGTGACTATACTAACACACACAACTTAATTAACACTGTCTACTACTAATACACATCCCACTGACTACCATACATGTCTAATCTACACACACACACCCACACCTAGTCTACTAACTAACACACATCCAACTAACTCTGCGTTCTAATACTAACACACACACAACTAATTACGCTATGGTACCTAATATAGACACACAACACAAACTTCACTGTGTCTAATACTACACAACACACATAACTAACTACACATTGTCTAATATAACACACTCTCCAACTAACTCACACTGCTAATACTAACACACATCCAACTAACTACACTGTCATACTAACACAAATCCAACATAACTACAATGGTACGAATACTAACACACATCAACTAACCTACACTGTCTAATACTTAATACACAAACCTAACTACACTGTCTCTTATACTAACACCCAACTAACTACACTGTCTAATATTAACACAAGGCCTCCAAATAACTACATTGCTCTAATACGTACACAATCCAACTAATAACCATGTCTAATACAACACACAACCAACTAATACACTGTCTAATCTAACACCCAACTAACTACACTATCTTACTACTAACACAATCCAACTAATACTCTGATCTAATACTACACACATCACAACAACTAACGCCTGTCCTATACTAACCCCAACTAACTACAACTGTCTAATACATAACACGCCAACTAACTACACTGTCTAATACTAACACCCAACTAACACACTGTCTAATACTGACACGCCCAACTAATATTACAACACTGGTCAATACTACACACATACAACTAACGACAACTGTCTATATAACACCCACACTCCCTACACTGGTCTAATACTAACACCCAACTAAACACACTGTCCTAATACTAACCACCCAAACCAACACAAACTGTGTAATACTAACACCCAACAACTACAAAGCCTGTAATACTAACACCCCAACCTCAACTACTGTGTTCTATACTAACACCCACTAACGACACTGTCTACATGCTAACACCTTACCTAACGACCACTGCTAATACTGAACCCAACTAATTACAACTAACTGGCCAATCCTAACCAACATCTAACTAACGACACCTGTTCTAATACAACACCCAACTAATTACACTGTCTAAACTACCACACACTCCAATTAACATACACTGTCTAATACTACACCCAACTAAACATACAATGTCATACTATACACACCCATCCAATCTAACGACCACTGTCTAATACTCAATACCCACTAACTAAACTGTCTATAATACTAACCCCACACCACTCACTATACACACCATACTAATACTGACAGCTCATCTCTCTAATACTAATCCATCCACTGACTACACTTTCTAATACTAACACAAACACAACTAAATACACTGTTCGAAGTACTAACACACATCCAACTTACTACAGCTGTACTAACGTCACAACATTCCAACTAACTACCAAAAGCTGTTAAAACAATACACAGATCACGTACTACACGGTGTAATACAAACAATCCAACTAACTACACTGGCATAATATCTAACACACATCTCAACTGACTACCCAACTGTCCTAATTAACACCTAAACCCAACTAACTCACTATCTACTACTAAAACACATCAACTGGCTAGACTACCACACATCAACAAACTCGGCTGTCTAAATAATACCACACACCAACAAACTACGATGTCTATACTAACACACACACACACACAACACCCTATCAACTGTCAACCACACAACTACACACATTCTAATGAACTAACACACATCCACACGACACGTTAAACTACACTCCAAGTAACTACATCATCTAACACACATCCAACTACCTACACTGTCTAATACTACAACACACCTCCACACTACCTCACTGCGAATCCTAAACCCAATCCACTAACTACAATGTCTAATACGAACACACATCAACTAACTACACTGTTTACTACTAATAGACAGTGTAGTAAGTTGGATGTGTGTTAGTATTAGACAGTGTAGTTAGTTGGGTGTTGGTATAAGACAGTGCAGTTAGTTGGGTGTGTATTAGTATTAGACAGTTATTTCATGTGTGGCAGCCATATTTAAAGGGTAAGTAAAAAATTATGTCCTCATCATTATTGAGTTTTAAAATTGCAGCACAACACACACATTCCCTTCCAAAATGAGTCTCCTTAAAGACAAATTAAAGTTTATACTTAAACTTTCCCTTTCTAGTTTAACATTCCACCACTGTGGAGACTTCAAAAGGGAACAAAATTGCACTCTCTCCAGTGCCAAGCAAACCAGGACCCATAGTTGATCATACCACCCAAACACACCCAGAAAACAAGGGGGGTGGGAAAGGAAATCTGTGCTGCCAAGAGGGGTAGGGGGGGAGGATGGAGAGGAAGGTCACGAGGCTCAGAGCTGCAGTGTAAGCTTTAGCTTTAATATGACAGTACAAGTTAAGATTTTATGGCTTCAGTGTGCAGGCTGCTCTGTTTGGGAGTGTGACCGTGTGGGCACCACTAGTCGGACAAAGTTGATTTTTCAATGGGACAGGTTAAAGTCACCTAGAACTAATATGAGTAGATGAAATATGACAAGAATATGAGAATAATGCACATTGGGGAGTAATAGAAATGCATGGTAAAGAAATTCCAATAAAAAACATACATGTAAACTTCACTACATAGGGGAATTTAAAAGTCATGGATAATAAGGAAACACAAACCAGCACTTCCACTACTGTACAAACCACTGCACCGTAACCAATCAGCAATATGCTTTCATTATTATACTTATATATTGCAGAACGGTGCATCAGATCAGTTATACACAGTGAGAATGGCACTTCCACACTCAATGAATAGGATTTGCACAAATAGATACTGGCAACTCTATCGCTTTGTTACCTATAGACAGTGAGAACTGCCTTGTTCACCAGAATGATCAGAAACGAACTAACAAGCATAGAAAGAGCGCAGAGCACGATTAGTGTTGTGGTGCGAGTGGGGGGGTCACAGGTAGAAACCATGGCTGAGTAGCTCCGGTGGAATCCGCACAACTTCCGTTCCCTCCACATAACGATAGCAATGACTGCCCATGCTGCTCCACCCAGAGGGACAGGGATTACAGGGAGTCTAACAGTGTGGGCAGGACCGGAGAAATCATGTTACTTGCTTACAAGCAATTCCATGGGTTACCGAAGCTTCCTCACTGCTATGTCTGAACTCCGTTACTCAGCTACTGCCAGGACAGGGGAGGAGCAAGGGACACGCAGAGTGGAGCCAACTTCTCACCTAAAGTGCAATGGTGGGTGAGAGTTTAGGATGTTACTTTAAGAAAGTGCAACTAACTACATTGGCGCAGGCGATCTATGAACGGGTCTCACGCGGAGGTAGTGGGTAAAAGACTTTCTTTATTAACACATAAACTATACATACGAATACATGGTAACGCGTTTCGTGCCTGGCATTTCGTCAGAGACATAGTGACAATGATAAGGATTACAGCTTAAATAGGTAAGCACAAGTGATCACTTAATTGGGTGGATCCCACCCCCTTAAAGGGGAATCACTCTATTTTCAAAAAAAGCTATTATATTCAAATATAAAAGACATCACAAAATATTTGAAAAAGAAGTGATAGTTAAAAAGATATATATTATATATATACATTACACCCAATAAAAACACATACAAAATGTCCTGTCGATATATGCGACCTATGTTACAAAGATGGCAAATATTAATCAATTAATAAATAGGTATTAATATAAGGGAATGAAAATTTATAAACGTGATTATTAGTAGTCGTTAATCAGCGCAATTCTTTTCATACTATTACTTCAATATTAATGGAAACAATTGTAAAAAAAGAAGAAAGAAAGAAAAAATAATTAGAAAAAGAATGGAGATTAAACAACTCCTTAAAGAGATAGGGAGATGGCAGATGGTCGGGAGAGACTTATATATAAGAGTAGGAAGGGGGGGGGAAGAGTTGGTATTATAAAGAAGTAAAACCAGCAATGTCAAAGATTGAATATTGTCCTTTTGGGTGCAGGTATCTAATAAAAAAATCCATTTTGCTACTTGTTTGAGGAGGGTAGATACACGTCTCCTCACTCTGATGGGAGCAGCAATGCGTGGATGCCGGAATGCGAAATTTAGTAGTATCAGCCATTGCATTCAATGAAATGCCTAGCCACCAGGCTAGACCAACAATTTACAATAGAGTTAAAATGATCCTCACTCTAAATGGGCATAGTGCATCCACATAAGTGAATAAGGCATTTCAAACATGTGATAAGATAAATAACGAAACTGGTATTGCAATTGATAATTCCTTGTTAATATATGCCTTTTTGGGACTGTGTAATAAAAGATTGCTAGTAGTAGACCTGCTGTGATACTCGGTTTGCTAAAACTGACTTAAACCCCGTTTTTTTACCAGTAAAACCTATTTGTATGTAAATGAACAGCCAGACACACAATATTTTGGGTGAAATAAATGGCCACAGCTTAGACACATTGTAACATCAGTGATCAATTAATAGCCAAATTATAATTTTGCATCCTTGCATATTAATTAGATGTAAAACCCAACTAGCCGTAGCCATTGCTAAATGCCAAGCCTCTGGATCCCAGAGGGCAGTAACGGCTCAACAAACCTCTGCAAGGATGCCCCCCACCAGGAGTTGCTGTAAGCCTACACGGAACTCCGTCTGCCACTCAACAACTACAGTGCCTTTCTATTCCATCTCGCAGGCCAGTTAAAAAGATTATCGAGCCCGACATTGTTAGATGCACCCCATCTTGCCTCATCAAGGACCTATTATCGCCTCCAACTGGCGATGCCTGATTACAACACCCCCTTGGGATCTCACGAATTGGGAGATTCTGGTGTTGAGAACCCTCCGGGCCTTTTCCACCAGTTCCTTGATCGTTTCGCCCTTGCCAATGCACCCTGGGAACGACCTTGAACACACACAGAATCAATTCTCTAAAAAGATGGCGAAAACGCTGCAAATCAGCCTTCATTAGAATAGAAGGTCTTAACAAAATGGTTTCCCTACAGAGGTCATTCCCAGCGCGTGGATCACTAATACTGTGGGCCCTGGACCGCTCTGCTAATATTCACAGACCCTCTAACAGAACCTGGCTCCAAACTAAAACCCCTAATCCCTTCCAAAAAAGTGAGGCCGTTTGAAAATCCCAGGTGCCTTCCTCCAGGTCGTATTTCGCTTGTTGCCGCCGCCAATAGGGAAGAGTGCCCACTAGCCAAACTGAAGGTTGTGGCGACACCTGGAATAGAAAACCACAATTATACCAGTTAGGGGCGAATTATACCTCGCTATGCAATAAGATCTTCACCGTCCGGAGCCCGCGCACCCTATCTTCTGAGAAACCTAAGGAATGGCCTCTGTTGTAGCTCCTATTCTAAAGAGTGCATTCCAAACTCTTCGTTGGAGGCCCAAGGACCCTAAACGCCTCAAATTGATAGCGAGGACAAAGGGGGACCATTCTGATGGGCAGGAACGACACAGAAGGGGACCTAATGTCCCAAAAAACTTTAGCGTAGTTTGCTGGGCACCGAAGTGGACTTTAAAGGGGATATAGAAAACCAACTTCCTCACAAAAAGGGTCAGTTTTTAGATCTCTTTATCTGACCCTCACTGAGTTTGTGAGATGAATATATCATCAGTCATAAACCCCCAGTCCTTTTTGAACTGGCCGAAAACTAACTCTCCCACTCTCATGCTCCAAAGAATGCCACGTAAAACTGCTTCAAATAGTTTAGCCTCACACAACGTGCAACTTTTCATAAAAGCCTTACAGCAAACAAAATTAATCGGTCTCTTGGCGCTATTGGCCACTTGCTCTTGTTTTCCAGCCCTTAGATAGATTTTACAATAAATTCCTTGGCGATGTCTTTCCAACCCAGCAACCTGAAAAAGAAGGACAAACCGACATTCTCCGCTGAGCTACCAAACCCGAGGAACCTGTCGCTCTCAGGTGTCTAGGTAATATAAGAGAGTTCGTAATGTATCATGAGAGTAGTGTTAATATCTCTCTTTCCTTCGCAAATTCTAAACCATTTCAGGACCAAGCCTTACCGTGACTGTCCCAGGTAGACGGAGGTCGACGAAGATTGTACACAGCTGCATCAGTGCTGTCTATCAACCCCCACAGGGAAGTCCGGGCATCTGACCTAGCTGGTTGGCCCTCTGGGTGCGGCGGTGGAATTCTTCCACGGGAACGAGCGATAGAGCATCGGCAACACAAAAGAACACCAGGATACCATTTAGCTCTAAAATGAAACATACGTTCAAACATTTGAACTAAATACCTAAGCAGAGCTAGCATCGGTAAGGAGGAACTCGTTAAGTTGTTGATCGCATAAACCAACATCTCATTGTCGTGCCAGAACTGATCTTTTTATTCTGAATTTTTTCGCCCCATGAGTTCTATAGCCACCACAATGGGAAGAAGAGTTCAAGGAGAGTGAGGTTTCTGCAATGGCCCATTTTTCGGAGGTGGGCCACCCTGCAGCACACCAAATTGTGAGCCAGGATGGCCCATAACTACAGAGCCTGCTGCGTCCGTGTAAAGCTGTAATTCGGAATTAGTTTCTTCTTCCTCCTGAAAACAGTCCTAACCATTATAATTAGTTAGAAAAGTATGCAAACCATTAGTCGCTACGCAAACTCCCTAGTTATTCGTATGTGGGGTTTGACTGCAGGCGACCCCCGGGGGGCTAGTGATAATCTCTGGAGGAAACCCTTCCCATTGGCATGACCCTACACACGAAATTCAACGATCCCAGCACCGATTGCAAACTGCTTTAGGTAACTTTTTAACCGCAGGAACATTGAAATTGCGATCCTAGCATGCCCGGATTTTAACGCTGTAACCTAAAATCCATCTTAACTGTGTATCTCTCGATACCCAGTAAAAGACAGCACTGTTACTGAACTACGTTTTTTTCCTCAGAAATGGGTACCCCAAACTTGTGCATCAGAAAAACGGAAAGAAGTAAACAGAAAGAACAATAATTAGAATTAGCGAGGGCCAACAAATAAAAAGTTCTTTTTGCTCCGGAGGGCTGGAAAATTGCTTCCCGGGATGGGCGACGTCTCGTACTTGGCCCTGGGGCGCGCCCTCGAGCCAGCATGATTTTCTAGCAAGATCAGGGGCTTTGATGTTCCAGCCCATCTCTGGTTCTAACAGCCAGGCGCCTCTGAATCCTTCATGGATTGGCGCCATGCTGGCCCGCCATGTGTTTTATTGCTCCGAAATTCATGTCCAAATACACGAAAAAATCGGAGTGTTTTGAGGCGCCTTTTGGCCTATAAAAAACCCCTGTGCCGACACACAGAAGGATGTGTATCCAGTTCCCAAAATGTTTAGCCACCTTGGGCTTCTGTTCCCCTTTTTGTCCTCACTATAGCCTTGTCCACCGTAAACCATAATCAGTAGAGATTAGGACCATATATCACAAATTCGTTCTTCCAAATTTTTCTTTTTATGTCCCCGGGGACAGAGGGAACCCAGTGGGCTAACC
The DNA here is from genome assembly GCA_019447015.1 of Hymenochirus boettgeri. Classification (NCBI taxonomy): domain Eukaryota; kingdom Metazoa; phylum Chordata; class Amphibia; order Anura; family Pipidae; genus Hymenochirus; species Hymenochirus boettgeri. The sequence goes on along the minus strand of CM033469.1, from coordinate 257,492,615 downwards.
CCACAAAAATAGGATTCCTTCAGAGCCTCTACTGAAGGGACCTCGGACACAGGCTGGAGTGCTGCGCTCCCCCTGGGGTGGGGCCGTGACGGCCCAGCTGGCAGTGTTTTCTAATTTTCCCATCAGGGGGCCCTTAGGACCTGTAACTAGTTCCCCACCTTCTGCTCCCCCAGCGGTGCCCCAAGCCCCAGCACAAGTGTACTCACCGGCCCAGACGACTGTACAGCACTTGTACTCACTACCGCTCGAGACCCTCTGGATCACCTGATGTGGACTGGCTTCCTCCGCTCGGTTGGGAAACCATTGTTCGTGGCCCTATCGCCCGTGTGGGGATGATCTCTGCTCCTGCCAGAAGTCGAAGACCGAGGAGGATGTGGACCGTCTGCTCTGGAGTGGGATCTGCGACATCGTCCAGCTCTGCTAGATCTGAGCGATGCCTGCGAGCCTCCCTTCTGCGTTGTTTCCTTACACCAGCGTCTGTAGGACTCCGCTACTGTCGCTACTCCTTTCCCTGGAACGCCTATTCTCAGAAACTCCCTCAGTCGAAACTGGGGCTGGGTCTGTCATTCCGGAAGGTGGACCTAGCGTTGGACTTGCGGCCACGGGTGGGCTGGGCTCCTCCCTCGGGTCGGCAACTGGGGGCGCGTACCTCGCCTCTTGCGAGCAGCTGAGAGGGTGTTACCGTGTTAAAAAGCCTTTAACAGGCCCTCAGATGCGCCCTGCGCCTAAGGGTTTTAGCTCTAACAACCCCCGTGGTCTGCGGTAGGAGTGTGGGGGACTGGGACTCAAAAAGACGGGGGCAATAGGGTGGCGTACGGGCACCAAGCCATCCGGCTGGCTGATCTAGTCTGGGGGCGGGCCCTCCGCGGGGGTGCCACCCAGCCGGTGGCCCTTCCAAAATCACTGCAGCCCACCCTGCCCCCTCACCATGCTGATCCTCTCCTTTACCCTATCACAACATTGTTCTGCGTCAGCCATCGTCGCTGCCTTTCAAATTCCTGCTTCACTAAAAGCCTGTCTTGCTTGGTTGCTCTGATTCAGGAAGAGAGATTCTCCTTATGTTAGCAATGTGCACAACAATGGCGCCTGCTACACTCATGTTCCGCCCCTTTATAGTCCCCGGTGGACATCATTGCTGACGTCACGTCGCGTCATCCTCCCGGCTCTCTCCGAGACCAGCCGCGGCCATGCGAGCGTGTCGCAAACATCTTGATCGCCACACATTTAAATTCCTTTAGTGTCTATCCATGTCTGTTAGAAGGTTTGCTTGAATACGTGCTGGGAGCTAAACTAGTTCCCTATAGTGGGGGGCCTTACGAGCAACAAATTTGCAGCCTTATTCACAATGTCAAAAAGGATTTATCCCATATAACACAGGTAGGTTTCTCTTCACAATGTTGATCTACTCTTAGGATTGTTCTTTAAATGGTTAACTGTTAACAATTCTGTCTTTTGAGGAGGAGGCTTTATGAAGGCATCCTCAATGTTCTTAGTCGAATGCCCCTTAGAAATTCGTCTTTTTTTAGATCAAGGTGCTTTAGAGGTAAATCCTCTTCAGTGCTGCAGTTACGGCATATACAAAGAAATTGGCTATAACGTATCCCCCTCAAGATATGGGCTGGGTGGCTGGAATTAGCTTTCAGGATCGTATTCCCAGCAATGCCTTCGAAATAATGTAGTATGTATGAATTTTCCTTAATTATAATAAGAATTCCAAAAAAGGTAAGCTATACCTCCAAACTCATAAGGTGAATTGAAGATTCAGAGAGTTGGAATTAGAGTTTCAACAAAAAGTTTAAATGTATCTTCATGCTAACCCAAATCATGAGTATGTCATCTATAAGCGCCTATACAGCTAATAAATGGGAATTTTTTCAAGATGTGAATGTTTACCGAAAAGTTGGCATTCCTCCCACCAACCAACGTATAGGTTGGCATACGTGGGGGCAAATTTTGCCCATATCGCAGCCCCCCGGGATTGGCGCTAGAATTGGCCATTAAAAGAGAAAAATTGTGAGTTAACAAAAATCGTAAAGACTCCGAAAATAAATATTTAGGTCTCCAGAATAATTGGTATAGTTGTTAGATGGTGGAATTCAATTGCAATGATGCTAAATGGTGTGGTATGCATGAATATAAGGAGGCAATATCCATTATAATGAGGGATAGGATTGGTTCCAAGATACGTATCCAAAAGTTGAATAAGATGTGTATGTAGTTCTTTGGGTAAGTATGGAGTCTAAGGACAAAGCGTGCTGAAGTAGTATATCAATAAAAATCTGTTCGCCTAGACTCCCTACTCCAGAAATGAGGGGATCGACCTACGGGGGTCTAGTGCTTTTGTGAACTATAGGCCGACAGTAAAACACTGGGATAGATGGATATTCGAATGAGGCATTTTACCTATGTCTGGACCAAAAACAACTAGGAAATCCCTTCTTTTCTATTCCAATTTAGAAGGATGTTCTTAAAATTTGAGAGATTTTGAGTTGCCGTGACACCTAGCTAGATAGTCGCTGTGCGTTCATACTACTACCATCCCCCCCAGTTGTTCTCCCCAGGGTTCTTTTAGCCGGGCGGCCCACCAGGCTACTTTCCTGCCACCCGGCTGGAAAAAAAAATTCTTGAGAGAACATGGTGATTTAAAAGAATTTAGATGTAGGTTAATAGGTTGTACCAATAGGTCAGTAAAACTCCCGCCAATATGCCTCAGCCCAGACCCCTTTTTTAAACTTTATTTAGTGTAACACATGTTAACTAGATTTTCAAGATCCCTAAGGCACACAAAAGGGTGGCACATGTGCTGTGCTGCCATCTACATCTGGGGCTGCGAACTACAACTCCCTGAGATGTTGCCAAACTATAACTCCCTGCGATTTTGCCGAAACTACAACTCCTGCATTACAACCAACGGAATGCGGGAGTCATAGTTTTCAAACATCTAGTTGGACGAAGTTAGACATCCCTGACCTATATAATGGCATAGGCAGAGCACATTTTTCCCACCACCAAATCTCCCCCATCCCACACCACCCGGCTAGTTTTTAAGCCACCGCTGGAAAACAATTCTGGGGAGAACACTTCCCCTTTGTCTGCGTTTTTTATGACAATATTTATCAGCCTGTTGATGTTTTGAGGGCCAATAGTTCTGCCCGAGATAGATTATGTTTCTACTGGAGGGCTCTATTATGATGTTTGCAAGTGATGGTTTTTAAAGTTTTAAGTTCTGATTCAATAAACGTCCTGAATCTATCAACTGAAGGGCTCCTGCATGTGTAGGGTAAACTTACTTCCGGTTATTCCTGAGGCGATCAGGAAGATCTCCGATATGGAATTAATAGAGCTTGGTCTAAAGGTTCCAAGGGCTCCTGAAAATATGATCTAACAAGGGTTCTGAAACTTGTCTAGTTCTATATGGGTATGATCATGATTAGGTCCTCTACTGGTCCTTATTAACTAAAGAGGAAAAAGAATTGGAGACGGAATTAGATTTAGAGGAAAATGTTTTCGCAGCAAGATCTTACGAACAAATTTGTGTTGATATCTATCAATGTTTTAACATCAAAATCCTTACTAGGTGAGAATGATAAACCATTACTTAATACTTGGATTTCTATGGTAGAGAGAGACCTAGAGGAGAGACTTAGTACATTGTTCGTTCGTATGTTTTCTCTCTCTTAGTTGGTATCCCTGTTTTACCTGTCTCAATCGTTTTTTGAATTAGAAATGGATTGTCGTTATTCAATTCTTCAGGATCTGAGTCTCTTAGATCCCGAGGGTCCTTAGTAAGTCTGGAAATTCTCATCAGAATCAGAGTCAAAACGCCTGTTCTTATAGTTCCACCAAATTCTGCTTTGGCGAACCACTCGCTGTGATGTATTTGTACGTGTATCACGATTAATCTGTGGAGAATAATTCACTGGCTTTTCCATTCTCTGATCTCTAGAGCTAGGGAAACAAAATGAGGAGACACAAAGCGGAAATATCTGCGCAGAATCAGATTCACATGATGTAAAGCTTACATGCTTTTGATAAGGTTTTTTTTAAAATTGATCTATTAGGATGTTGATATGTTTTAGAATAAGACCTGACTCTATGTCTTTTGGGCGTGGAATAGTGTAACTATTGGGGGTGAAAGGGCCATATACCCTACCCTCCTTGTAATCCCCTTTGTATGTTTCTTTCTTGAGATGATTTCCTGTTCAGTTTTTCTATTTTATTGAACCTTAGCTGATATTGGGTATAAGTCTCATCTGCTGTATACTCAGTTAATTTTGTTTTAGTTAGTGATTTCTTGTTTAGTTTTTCCATGGCTTATTTTTTATGTTTCACTAATAAACACATTAGTTCAGGGAGCATTCGTAAGAAAGGAGTTCCATTCTATAAAATCATCATCCGATCCATAACTTAGGAAATTTACGTAAACTAATCCCCTAGCGATAATTTAAATACTTCTCTAAAGATAAAATATCCCACCCAAATGCCAATCTCTTTGTAAACAATTTGTCAAGTTTAAAGATGATGTCTCTAGGGCCATCATAGCTATCTAAATTGTGTGGACCGTTTTCAGAGAACACTTCAGACGCTCTCTTTAGGCGCTGTTCATCTGTGTAAAAACTCCTCATTTCCATATTAATTATAGACAGGTGGCCTCAGGAGAACAATGAATCAAATTTAATGAACAGAATTTGCTAGGATCTCAACACTCGGTAAGTTCGATTATAGCGTATCATTAAAACTTTATAGAAAATAGAGTTACATTTGAAATAAAACACATGAAGGACATAGGAACTGTACACGCTCCAGCGAGTAAGATACAATCAATATAATATATAAGTGATTGGAGCGTGCTGGAAGGTTTGTGAACTGGATCCCAAATTAGTAGTTGATACAAAAGGTAAAGTATTCCGATTACTAAAAAGGTTTTAGCTACTAAAACATTCAAACAACGATATTAGAACATGGCAAAAACAGAACTTTGTAGCTAGTCTTAAGGAGCATGAAGACTTACACACTATAACGGGGTGGGCCGGGTGGACACTCCCCCGGACCCAAACGCTCCAGTGTGCAGATGCTTAAGAATCAGTGATAATATTGGCAAAGAATGCAATGTTTTAAAAAGTAACTACATTGTCCCAAATACTAACACCCAACTAATTACCGCTGTCTAATACTAACACAATCCAACTAACAACACTGTCTAATACTAACACCAAATAATTATGCTGTCTAATACTAACCACACATTCCAACTAACTGACGCTGCTAATACATAACACCCAACTAACTTACACTGTCTAATACTAACAACATATCCAACTAACAACACTGTCTAATAACTAACACCCAAAAAGTACATGCCCCAATACTAAACCCCACTACACACATCCAACTAACGACACTGCCTAATACTAACACCCAACATAATACTCGTCTAATACTAACACACATCCAACTAACAACACTGTCAATACTAACACCCAACTACATACATTGTTAATGTTAGATTAGACAGTGTAATTAGTTGGGTGTTAGTATTAGACAGTGTAATTAGTTGGGTTTTAGTATAGAGATGTGTATTAGTTGGGTGTAAGATTAGACAGTCTAATACTAACACCCAACGAACTACACTGTCTAATACTAATACACACCCAACTAACTGCACTGTCTTATACCAACACCAACTAACTACACTGTCTTATACCAACACCCAACTAACGACACTGTCTTATACTAACACCCAACTAACTACACTGTCTAATACTAAAACACATCCAACTAACGACACTGTCTAATACTGACACCCAACTAATTACACTGTCCAATACTAACACCATCCAAACTAACGACACGTCTTAATACTAACACCCAACTAATTACTCTGTCTAATCTAAACACACATCCAACTAACAACACTGTCTAATACTAACACCCAACTAATTCATGTCTAATGTTCTATTAGACAGTGGTAATTAGTTGGTGTTAGTATTAGACAGTGTAATTAGTTGGGTGTTAGTATTAAGAGTGTAATTAGTTGGGTGTAAGTATAGACAGTCTAAACTAACACCCAACGAACTACCACTGTCTAAGTACTAATACACCCCACTAACTGCACTGTCTTATACCACCCCAACAACTAACTACAACTGTCTTATACACCACCCCCAACTAACGACACTGTCTATACTAACACCCAACTAACTACACTGTCTAATACTAAACACCTCCAACAACGACACTGTCTAACTAACATCACACACCCAACTAACGACACTGTCTATATACTAAACACCCAACTAACGACACGTCTACATACTAAACACCACCTAACTACAACTGTCTAATCCTAACACCCAAATAACTACACCCTATACTAACACCCAACTACTACACTGTCTAATACTAACACCACCTAATTACACTGTCTAATACTAACACACAATCCAACTAACAACACTGTCTAATACTGACTCCCACTAATACACTGTCTAATACTAACACACATCCAACGGACTACACTGTCTAATACAAATATCCAACTAGCTACACTTGTCTAATACTAATACACATCCAACGTACTATAACTACACTCTCTATTACAAACACACTCCAACTAACGACACTGTCTAATACTTATAACCCAACTATTTACGTACGCTGTCTAATACTACACACATCCACTAAAAACACTGTCTAAATCTAACAAACACAACAACCCACTATTAACACTGTCTAATCCTACCACAGATCCAACTAACCACTGTTCTAATTACCTAACACCAACTAATTACACGGTTCCAAATACTAAAACACATCCAATAACACACAGTGTAATTAGCTGTTTTTAGTATTAGACAGTGGAATGTTTGGGTGTTAGTATTAGACAGTGTAGTTAGTTGGATTGCGTTAGTATTAGACAGTGTAGTTTTTGGGTCTTAGTATTAGATAGTGTAGTTAGTTGGTGTTAGTATTAGACTTTTGTTAGTTGGATGTGTGTTATATTAGAGATGTAGTTAGTTGGAGTGTGTGTTATATTAGACATGGTTTTAGTTTGGTTAGTATTAGACAGTGTTGTAAGTTGGATGTGTGTTAGTATAGAGAGGTGAGTTTAGTTGGAGTGTGTTAATATTAACGTGTAGTTAATTGGGTGTTGTATACAGCTTGTGTTAGTTGGGTGTGTGTTAGTATTAGACGGTAGTTGTTGGGTGTTGTATTAGACAGTGTAATTAGTTGGTGTTAGTATTAGACATTGTAATAGTTGGGTGTCTATACCAACACACTGTCTAATACTAATACACATCCAACTGACTACACTGTCTAGCTACTAACACACACACACTAACTACACTGTCTACTACAAACATCCACTAACTACACTGTCTAAACTAATACACATCCAACGTACTACACTCTCTAATACAAACATCCAACTAACTACACACTGTCTAATCTAACACACATCCAAACCTGACTACACTGTCTAATACAACACCCAACTAACTACACTATCTACTCTAACACACATCCACTAACTCTGCTGCAATACTAACACACACACAACTAATTACGATGTCTACTACTAACACACACACACACAACTTCACTGTCTAATACTAACAACAACACCACAACTAACTACACCTGTCTAATACAAACACACATCCAACTAACTACCCTGTCTAATACTAACACACATCCAACTACTACACTGTCTAATACTAACACACACATCCAACTAACACACTGTCTAATACTAACAACATCCACAACTACCTACACTGTCTAATACTAATACAAACTAACTACACTGTCTATACTACACCCAACTAACTGACACTGTCTAATATAACAAACACCTCCAAATAACTACAACTGTCTAATACTAACACACATCCAACTACTACACTGTCTTATACTAACACCCAACTAAATACACGGTCTAATACTAACAACCCAACTATCTACAACTATTACTACTAACCACACATCCAACTACTACGCTGTCTAATACTAACACAACACACAACTAACTACGATGTCTAATCTAACCCCAACTACTACACTGTCTAATACACAATAACACCCACTGAATAACACTCCTAACTACACTGTTCTATACAACAACCTAACTACACTGTTAATACTAACACCCATAACGGACACTGTCTATACTGACACCCAACTAATTACACGTCCAATACTAACACACATAAACAAGACCGTCTAATACTAACAACCCACTAACTCCACTGTCTATACTAACACCACACCAACTACCCGTGTAATTACAACACCCAACCAACTTCACTGTGTATACTAACACCCAATCCAACTACCCAACAATGTCTAATACTAACACCTAACTAACGACACCTGTTCTAATACTAGACACCTCACTAATTCTACCTGTCTAAACTAACACACTCCAACGACTACACTGTTATACTAAACACATCCAATTACTACACTGTCTAATACAAAGTCAATCCATAACTACACTGTCTTAATACTAATACACATCAAACGTACTACCACTGTCTAATACAAACATCCAACTAACTACACGTCTCAATAACTAACACCCAATTAACTACACTGTCTAATTACTACACCCAACTAACTACACTGTCCTAATACTAACACACATCCACTAACGACAACTGTCTAATACTGAACCCAAACAATAACCACTGTCCATACTAAACAACACATCCAACTAACGACACGTTAATACTCACCACACCCCACTACCGACCGTCTAATACTAACACCCAAACTAACGACACTGGTCTATACTAACACCCAAAATAACTACACTGTCTAATACTAACCCCCAAGAACACTCTTAATACTAACACCCAACTAACTAACTGTTAATAATCACACACATCCAACACAACACTGTCTAATACTGGACCAACCAACTAATTACAACTGCTCTAATACTAACACACATCCAACTCTACACTGTCTAATCCAAATATCCAACTAGTACACTGTCTAATTACTAATACAATACAAACTCACTTATATTACACTGTCTATACAAACACACATCCAACTAACGACAATGTCTAATACTTATACCCCAACTATTTACGCGTCGTAATACTACACCATCCAACTAAAAAACCACTGTCCTAATACTAACACCCAACTAATTACCACTGTCTAATTACTAAACACAGATCCAACTAACAAACACTGTCTAAGTCTAACACCCTATACAATACACGGGTCCAATCCTAACAACGACATCAACTAAACAACACAGTGTAATTAGCTGGGTGTTAGTATTGACAGTTATTAGTTGGGTTTATATTAGACACTGTAGTTAGTTGGATGTGCGTTAGTATTAGACAGTAGTGTAGTTGGGTGTCTAGTATTAGATAGTGTAGTTTAGTTGGGTGTTAGTATTAGACAGTGTTGTTAGTTGATGTGTGTTGTATTAGGAGTGTAGTAGTTGGAGGTGGTTAATATTAGACAGTGTAGTTAGTTGGGTGTTAGTATTAGACAGTTGTTGTTAGTTTGGATGTGTGTTTATATTAGAGAGTGTATTAGTTGGAGGTGTGTTAATATTAGACAATGTAGTTAGTTGGGTGTTGGTATAAGACAGGTAGTTAGTTGGGTGTGTGTTAGTATTAGACAGTGGTAGTTTAGTTGTGTTAGTATTAGACAGTGTAATTAGTTGGGTGTTAGTATTAGACAGTGTAATTAGTTGGGGTAGTATTAGAAGTCGTAATACATACACCCAACTAACTAACTGACACCGTCTAATACCACACACACCTAACTAACACCTGTCTTATACCAACACTTAAAACTAACACACTGTCTGTATCCCAAACACCAACTAACTAACACTGTCTAATACAACACCCAACTCACTACAACTGTCTCAACTAACACACATCCACTAACGACCTGTCTAATACTGACACCCAACTAATTACAGACTTCCAATAACTACACACATCTAACTAACGACACCTGTCTAATCTGAACACCCACTAACTAACACTGTCTAATACTAACACCTCCCACTACAAACGCACTGTGCTATACGACACCCAACACTTACACTGTCCAAATACTAACCACTGCTATACTAACGACACTGTCTAAACTAACACACCCAACTAACTACACTGTCTAATACTAAACACACATCCAACAACGACAACTGTCTAATACTAACACCCAACTAACACACTGGTCTAATACTACACACACCCCTACTAACTATCAAACTGCTTATAACCAACACACCCCACAACGAACTACACTGTCTACTATTAACAACACCTCACAACTAACTACAACTGTCTAATTTTAACACCATCCGCAACTAAACAACACGAATAGTACACTAACTAACTAACACTCCAACTACTATCTAACTACCCACAATCTACACTGTCTAATACTAACGACCATCATTCCACAACTAACAACCACTGTCTAGATACTAACACTCCAACTAACATAACTTCTAATACAAACACCCAACTAAACTACACTGTTAATCTGACACCCACTAATTACACATGTCCAATGCTAACCACACCATCTAACTAACACACTGTCACTATACTAACACACACAACTTAAGTAACACTGTCTACATACTAATACAGCTCCACACTGACTACATCATGTCTATCTAACCACACACACCCCACACTAATCTACTACTAACACACATCCAACTAACTCTGCGTCTATACTAAACACACACACAACTAATTACGCGATGGTATAATACTAACAAACACAAACACAAATTCACTGTGTCTAATACTAACACACACACATAACTAACTACACTTTCTAATATTAACACACATACATCAACTAACTACACAGCCTAATACTAACACACATCCAACTAACTACACTGTCTATACTAACACAATCCAACTAACTACACGGTACGTAATACTAACACACATCAACTAACCTACACGGTCTAATACTAATACACAAACCTAACTACACTGTCTGTTATACTAACACCCAATAACTACACTGTCTAATATTAACACACCTCCAAATAACTACATTGCTCTATACGTACACAACTCCAACTAACTAACACTGTCTAATACAACACACAACCAACTAATACACTGTCTATTCTAACACCCAACTAACTACACCTATCTTACTACTAACACAAGTCCAACTAATACGTCTGTCTAATACTACACACACACAACTAACTAACGCGCTGCTCTATACTAACACCCAACTAACTACACTGTCTAATACATAACACGCCAACTAACTACACTGTCTAATACTAACACCCAACTAACACACTGTCTAATACTGACACGCCCAACTAATATACAAATGTCCAATACATACACACATACAACTAACGACAACTGTCTATATAACACCCACCACTCCTACCTGGTCTAATACTAACACCCAACTCAATCACACTGTCTAATACAACCACCAAACAACTACAACTGTGCTAATACTAAACACCCAACAACTACAAACCTGTAATACTAACACCCAACTCACTACTGTGTATTATACTAACACCCACTAACGACACTGTCTAATGCTACCCTTACTAACGACCACTGCTAATACTGAACCCAACTAATTACAACTACGTCGCAATCCTAACACACATCTAACTACGACACCTGGTTCTAATACAACACCCAACTAATTACACTGTCAATACTACCACACACCCAATTAACATACAACTGTCTACATACTACACCCAAACATAAACTACAACGTCAATACTAACCACACATCCAATACTAACGCCACTGTCTAATACTCAATACCCACTGAACTAAACTGTCTAATACTAACACCCAATACTACGACAACCTATAATCTCACGTCTCACATCTACTTTAAATATCCATCCAACTACTACACTTTCTAATACTAACACAACACACAACTAATACACTGTCGAATACTAACACACATCCAACTTACTACACTGTATAACTCAAACATCCAACTAACTACAAAAGCTGATTAAAACGTATACACAAATCACGTACTACACGTGTAATCAAACATCCAACTAACTACACTGGCTAATATTCTAACACACCACTCCAACTGACTACCACTGGCCTAATCTAACACTAAACCCAACTAACTCACTATCTACTACTAAACAATCCATACTAGCGAAGCACCCCAATCAACAACTACGGACTGTCTAAATACTAACCACACACCAACAAACTTACATGTCTAATACTAACACACACACACACACAACCACACCTTCTACGTCTACACCCAACAACAACCTTCTAATAACTAACACACATCCAACTACAACTTAATACTAAACACATCATAACTACACTCAACTAACACACATCCAACTACTACACTGTCTAATACTACAACACACCTCCACACTACCTCACTGCGAATCCTAAACCCAATCCACTAACTACAATGTCTAATACGAACACACATCAACTAACTACACTGTTTACTACTAACAGTGTAATTAGTTGGGTGTTAGTATTAGACAGTGTTGTTAGTTGGATATGTGTTAGTATTAGACAGTGTAATTAGTTGGGTGTTAGTATTAGACAGCGTCATTAGTTGGATGTGTGTTAGTATTAGACAGCATAATTAGTTGGGTGTTAGTATTAGACAGTGTTGTTAGTTGGATGTGTGTTAGTATTAGACAGTGTAATTAGTTGGGTGTTAGTATTTGACAATGTAGTTACTTTTAATAACATTGCTCTTTTGCCAATATTATCACTGATTCTTAAGCATCTGCACACTGGAGCGTTTGGGTCCGGGGGAGTGTCCACCCGGCCCACCCCGTTATAGTGTGTAAGTCTTCATGCTCCTTAGAGACTAGCTACAAAGTTTCTGTTTTTGCCATGTTCTAATATCGTATGTTTGAATGTTTTAGTAGCTAAAACCTTTTTAGTAATCGGATACTTTACCTTTTGTATCAACTACTAATTTGGGATCCAGTTCACAAACCTTCCAGCACGCTCCAATCACTTATATATTATATTGATTGTATCTTACTCGCTGGAGCGTGTACAGTTCCTATGTCCTTCATGTGTTTTATTTCAAATGTAACTCTATTTTCTATAAAGTGTTAATGATACGCTATAATCGAACTTACCGAAGTGTAGTGGGATCCTAGCAAATTCTGTTCATTTAAATTTGATTCATTGTTCTCCTGAGGCCACCTGTCTATAATTAATATGGAAATGAGGAGTTTTTACACAGATGAACAGCGCCTAAAGAGAGCGTCTGAAGTGTTCTCTGAAAACGGTCCACACAATTTAGATACTATAGATGGCCCTAGAGACATCATCTTTAAACTTGACAAATTGTTTACAAAAGAGATTGGCATTTGGTGGGATATTTTATCTTTAGAGAAGTATTTAAATTATCGCTAGGGGATTATGTTTACGTAAATTTCCTATAGTTATGGATCAGGATGATGATTTTATAGAAGAATGGAACTCCGTTCTTACGGAATGCTCCCTGAAACTAATGTGTTTATTAGTGAAACATAAAAAAATAAGCCATGGAAAAACTAAACAAGAAATCGAACTAACTAAAACAAAATTAACTGAGTATACAGCAGATGAGACTTATACCCAATTATCAGCTAAGGTTCAAAGTAAAATAGAAAAAACTGAACAGGAAATCATCTCAAGAAAGAAACATACAAAAGGGATTACAAGGAGGGTAGGGTATATGGCCCTTTCACCCCCAATAGATTACACTATTCCACGCCCAAAAGACATAGAGTCAGGTCTTATTCTAAAACATATCAACAATCCTAATAGATCAATTTTAAAAAAACCTTATCAAAAGCATGTAAGCTTTACATCATGTGAATCTGATTCTGCAGCAGATATTTCCGCTTTGTCTCCTCATTTTGTTTCCCCTAGCTCTACAGATCAGAGAATGGAAAAAGCCAGTGAAATATTCTCCACAGATTATCGTGATACACGTACAAATACATCACAGCGAGTGGTTCGTCCAAAGCAGAATTTTGGTGGAAACTATAAGAACAGGCGTTTTGACTCTGATTCTGATGAAGAATTTCCAAGACTTACTAAGGACCCTCGGGATCTAAGAGACTCAGATCCTGAGAAATTGAATAACGACAATCCATTTCTAATTCAAAAAACGATTGGAGACAGGTAAAACAGGGATACCAACTAAGAGAGAGAAAACATACGAACAGAACAATGTACTAAGTCTCTCCTCTAGGTCTCTCTCTACCATAGAAATCCAAGTATTAAGTAATGGTTTATCATTCTCACCTAGTAAGGATTTTGATGTTAAAACATTGATAGATATCAACAAATTTGTTCGTAAGATCTTGCTGCGAAAACATTTTCTCTCTAAATCTAATTCCGTCTCCAATTCTTTTTCCTCTTTAGTTAATAAAGGACCAGTAGAGGACCTAATCATGATCAATACCCATATAGAACTAGAAAAAGTTTCAGAACCCTTGTTAGATCATATTCAGGAGCCCTTGGAACCTTTAGAACCAAGCTCTATTAAATTCCATATCGGAGATCTTCCTGATCGCCTCAGGAGTACCGGAAGTAAGTTTTACCCTACACATAGCAGGAGCCCTTCAGTTGATAGATTTCAGGACGTTATTGAATCAGAACTTAAAACTTTAAAAACCATCACTTGCAAACATCATAATAGAGCCTCCAGTAGAAAGCATAATCTATCTCGGGCAGAACTATTGGCCCTCAAAACATTACAGGCTGATAAATATTGTCATAAAAAACGCAGACAAAGGGGGAAGTGTTCTCCCCAGAATTGTTTTCCAGCCGGGTGGCATGAAAAACTAGCCGGGTGGGGTGGGATGGGGAGATTTGGTGGTGGGGAAAAATGTGCTCTGCCTTATGCTCATTATATAGGTCAGGGATGTCTAACTTTCGTCCAACTAGATGTTTGAAAACTATGACTCCCAGCATTCCGTGGTTGTAGAATGCAGGGAGTTGTAGTTCGGCAAAATCTGCAGGGAGTTATAGTTTGGCAACATCTCAGGGAGTTGTAGTTCGGCAACCCAGATGTAAGATGGCAGCACAAGCACATGTGCCACCCTTTTGTGGCCTTAGGGATCTTGGAAAATCTAGTTAACATGTGTTACACTAAATAAAGTTTAAAAAAGGGGTCTGGGCTGAGCAGTATTGGCGGGAGTTTTTACTGACCTATTGGTACACCTATTAAACCTACATCTAAATTCTTTTAAATCACCAGTGTTCTCTCAAGAATTTTTTTTTCCAGCCGGGTGGCATGGAAAAGTAGCCTGGTGGGCCGCCCGGCTAAAAGACCCTGGGGAGAACACTGGGGGGTATGGTAGTAGTAATGAACGCCATCGACTATCTAGCTGAGGTGTCACGGCAACTCAAAATCTCTCAAAATTTTAAGAACATCCTTTCTAAATTGATAGAAGAAGGGATTTCTCTAGGTGTTTTTGGTCCAGACATAGGTAAATGCCTCATATCGGAATATCCAACTATCCCAGTGTTTTACTGTCTGCCTATAGTTCACAAAAGCACTAGACCCCCAGTAGGTCGACCCATCATTTCTGGAGTAGGGAGTCTAGGCGAACAGATTTTATTGATATACTACTTCAGCCGCTTGTCCTTAGACTCCATACTTACCTCAAAGACACTACACATCTTATTCAACTTTTGGATACTGTATCTTGGAACCAATCCTATTCCCTCATTAGTATGGATATTGCCTCCTTATATTCATGCATACCACACCATTTAGACATCAGTGCAATTGAATACCATCTTAACAACTATACCAATTATTCTGGAGACCTTAAATATTTTATTTTGGAGTCTTTACGATTTTTGTTAACTCACAATTTTTTCTCTTTTAATGGCCAATTCTAGCGCCAATCCCGGGGGGCTGCGATATGGGCAAAATTTGCCCCCACGTATGCCAACCTATACGTTGGTTGGTGGGAGGAATGCCAACTTTTCGGTAACATTCACATCTTGAAAAAATTCCCATTTATTAAGCTGTATAGGCGCTATATAGATGACATACTCATGATTTGGGTTAGCAGTGAAGATACATTTAAACTTTTTGTTGAAACTCTTAATTCCAACTCTCTGAATCTTCAATTCACTTATGAGTTTGGAGGTAATAGCTTACCTTTTTTGGATATTCTTATTATAATTAAGGAAAATTCAATACATACTACATTATTTCGAAAGGCATGTGCTGGGAATACGATCCTGAAAGCTAATTCCAGCCACCCAGCCCATATCTTTAGGGGGATACGTTATAGCCAATTTCTTTGTATATGCCGTAACTGCAGCACTGAAGAGGAATTTACCTCTAAAGCCATTGATCTAAAAAAGAGACTTATTTCTAGGGGCTATTCGACTAAGAACATTGAGGATGCCTTCATTAAAGCCTCCTCTCGCAAAAGATCAGAATTGTTAACAGTTAACCATTTAAAGAACAATCCTAAGAGTAGAATCAACATTGTGAAGAGAAACCTACCTGTGTTATATGGGGATAAAATCCTTTTTGACATTGTGAATGAAGGCTGCAAATTTGTTGCTCGTAAGGCCCCCACTATAGGGAATAGTTTAGCTCCCAGCACGTATTCAAGCAAACCTTCTAAACAGACATGGATAGACACTAAAGGAAATTTAAATGTGGCGGATCAAGATGTTGCGACACGCTCGCGGATTGGCCGCGGCTGGTCTCGCGAGAGCCGGGAGGATGACGCGAGCGGTGACGTCAGCAATGATGTCACCGGGACTATAAAAGGGGCGGAACATGAGGTAGCAGGCGCCATTTTGTGCAATTGCTAACAGGAGGAGAATCTCTCTTCCTGATCAGAGCAACCAAGCAAGACAGGCTTTTAGTGAAGCAGGAATTTGAGGCAGCTGAAGATGGCTGACGCAGAACAGATGTTGGAGAGGGTAAGGGAGAGGATCAGCATGGAGGGGGCAGGGTGGCTGCAGTGAATTTTGGAAGGGGGCCCACCGGCTGGTGGCACCCCCGCGGAGGCCCGCCCCCAGACTAGATCAGCCAGCCGGATGGCTGGTAGGCCCGTACGCCGCCCTATTGCCCCCGTCTTTTTGAGTCCCAGTCCCCCACACTCCTACCGCAGACCACGGGGTTGTTAGAGCTAAAACCCTTAGGCGCAGGGCGGCATCTGAGGGCCTGTTAAAGGCTTTTAACACGGTACACCCCTCGCAGCTCGCAAGAGGCGAGGTACGCCGCCCCCAGTTGCCGACCCTGAGGGAGGAGCCCAGCCCACCCGTGGCCGCAAGTCCAACGCTAGGTCCACCTTCCGGGGAATGACACCGGCCCCAGTTAGACTGAGGGAGTTTTCGGAGAATAGGCGTTCCAGGGAAAGGAGTAGCGACAGTAGCGAGGAGTCCTACAGACGCTGGTGTAAGGAACAACGCAGAAGGGAGCGTCGCAGGCATCGCTTCAGATCTAGCAGAGCTGGACGATGTCGCAGATCCCACTCCAGAAGCAGACGGTCCACAGCCTCTCGGTCTTCGACTTCTGGCAGGAGCAGGAGATCATCCCCAGCACCGGGCGATAGGGCCACCAGGATGGTGTTGCCCACCGAGCGGGAGGAAGCCAGTCCACATCAGGTGATCCCAGAGGGTCTCGAGCGGGTGAGTACAAGTGCTGTACAGTCGTCTGGAGCCGGTGAGTACACTTGTGCTGGGGCTTGGGGCACCGCTGGGGGAGGAGAAGGTGGGGAACTAGTTCAGGTCCTAAGGGCCCTGATGGGAAAATTAGAAAACATGCCAGCTGGGCCGTCAGCGAGCCCAGCCCCAGGGGGAGCGGCAGCACTCCAGCCTGTGTCCGAGGTCCCTTCAGTAGAGGCTCTGAAGGAATCCTATTTTTGTGGGGTTAGCCCACTGGGTGTCCATCTGTCCGGGGACATAAAAGAAAAAATTTGGAAGAACGAATTTGTAGATATATGGTCACTAATCTCTACTGATATGGTTACTGTGGACAAGGCTATAGTGAGGACAGAAAAAGGGGAACAGAAGCCCAAGGTGGCTAAAACATTTGGGAACTGGATACAATCCTTCTGTGTGTCGGCAGGGGTTATAGGCCAAAAGGCGCCTCAAAAACACTCCGGATTTTTCGTGTATTTGGACATGATTTTCGGAGCATATAAAACACATGGCGGGCCAGCATGGCGCCAATACGATGAGGAGTTCAGGAGGCGCCTGGCTGTTAGACCAGAGATGGGCTGGAACATCAAAGCCCCTGATTCTTGGCTAAGAATCATGCTGGCTCAGAGGGCGCCCGCAGGGCCAAGTACGAGACAGTCGCCCATCCCTGGGAATAGCAATTTTCAGCCCTCCGGAGCAAAAAGAACTTTTTATTTGTTGGCCCTCGCTAATTCTAATTATTGTTCCTTTCTGTTAACTTCTTTCCGTTTTCTGATGCACAAGTTTGGGGTACCCATTTCTGAGGAAAAAAACGTAGGTTCAGTAACAGTGCTGTCTTTTCTGGGTATCGAGATAGACACAGTTAAGATGGAGTTTAGGTTACCAGCAGTTAAAATCCAGGGCATGCTAGACGCAATTTCAATGTTCCTGCAGGTTAAAAAAGTTACACTAAAGCAGTTGCAATCGGTGCTGGGATCGTTGAATTTCGTGTGTAGGGTCATGCCAATGGGAAGGGTATTCTCCAGGAGATTATCACTAGCCCCCCGGGGGTCGCCTGCAGTCAAACACCACATACGAATAACTAGGGAGTTGCGTAGCGACCTAATGGTGTGGCATACTTTTCTAACTAATTATAATGGTAGGACTTGTTTTCAGGAGGAAGAAGAAACTAATTCCGAATTACAGCTTTACACGGACGCAGCAGGCTCTGTAGGTTTATGGGCCATCCTGGGCTCCAATTGGTGTGCTGCAGGGTGGCCCACCTCCTGGAAGGAAATGGGCCATTGCAGAAACCTCACTCTCCTTGAACTCTTTCCCATTGTGGTGGCTATAGAACTATGGGGCGAAAAAATTCAGAATAAAAAGATCAGATTCTGGACGGACAATGAGAGTGTGGTTTATGCGATCAACAACTTAACGAGTTCCTCCTTACCGATGCTAGCGCTGCTTAGGTATTTAGTTCTAAAATGTTTGGAACGTAATGTTTCATTTAGAGCTAAACATGTACCTGGTGTTCTTAATTGTGTTGCCGATGCTCTATCTCGTTCCCAGTGGGAAGAATTCCACCGCCTGCACCCAGAGGCCAACCAGCTAGGTCAGAGATGCCCGGACTTCCTGTGGGGGTTGATAGACAGCAGCTGATGCAGCTGGTACAATCTTCGGTCGCTCCGTCTACCTGGGACAGTCACGGTAAGGCTTGGTCTGAATGGTTAGAATTTGCGAAGGAAAGAGATATTAACACTAACTCTCATGATAGATTACGAACTCTCTTATATTACCTAGAACACCTGAGAGCGACAGGTTCCTCGGGTTTGGTAGCTCAGCGGAGCATGTCAGGTTTGTCCTTCTTTTTCAGGTTGCTGGGTTGGAAAGACATCGCCAAGGAATTTATTGTAAAATCTATCTTAAAGGGCTGGAAAAAAGAGCAAGTGGCCAATAGCGCCAAGAGACCGATTAATTTAGTTTGCTGTTAAGGCTTTTGGAAAAGTTGCACGTTGTGTGAGGCTAAACTATTTGAAGCCAGTTTTACGCTGCATTCTTTGGAGCCATGAGAGAGTGAGAGTTAGTTTGGCCAGTTCAAAAAGGACTGGGGGTTATTCGACTGATGATATATTCATCTCACAAACATCAGTGAGGGTCAGGATAAAGAGATCTAAAACTGACCCTTTTGGTGAAGGAAGTTGGTTTTCTATATCCCCGTTAAAGTCCACTTGGTGCCCAGTCAAAGCTATCGCTAAGTTTGCGGACATTAGGTCCCCTTCTGTGTCGTTCCTGGCCCATCAGAATGGTCTCCCTTTGTCTCGCTATCAATTTGAGGCGTTTAGGGTCCTTGGGCCTCCAACCGAAAGAGTTTGGAATGCACTCCTTTAGAATAGGAGCTACAACAGAGGCTCATTCCTTAGGTTTCTCAGAAGATAGGGTGCGCAGGCTCGGACGGTGAAGATCTTATTGCATAGCGAGGTATATTCGCCCTGAACTGGTTATTAATTGATTGTTTTCTATTCCAGGTGTTCGCCAACCTTCAGTTTGGCTAGTGGGGCACTCTTACCTATTCTGGGCGGCGCAACAAGCTGAAATACGACCTGGAGGAAGGCACCTGGGATTTCAAACGGCCTCACTTTTTTGGAAAGGGATTAGGGGTTTAGTTTGGAGCCAGGTTCTGTTAGAGGTCGTGAATATTAGCAGAGCGGATCCAGGGCCCACAGTATTAGTGATCCACGCAGCTGGGAATGACCTCTGTAGGAACCATTTGTTAGACCTTCTATTCCTAATGAAGGCTGATTTGCAGCGTTTTCGCCATCTTTTTAGAGAATTGATTCTAGTGTGGTCAGAGGTCGTTCCCAGGGTGCATTGGCAAGGGGCGAAAGATCAAGGAACGGTGGAAAAGGCCAGGAGGGTTCTCAACACCAGAATCTCCAGATTCGTGAGATCCCAAGGGGGTGTTGTAATCAGGCATCGCCAGTTGGAGGGCGATAATAGGTCCTTGATGAGGCAAGATGGGGTACATCTGAACAATGTCGGGCTCGATATCTTTTTAACTGGACTGCGAGATGGAATAGAACAGGCACTGTATTTGTTGAGTGGCAGACGGAGTTCCGTGTAGGCTTACAGCAACTCCTGGTGGCGGGGGCATCCTTGCAGAGGTTATGTTGAGCCGTTACATGCCCTCTGGGGATCCAGAGGCTTGGCATTTAGCAATGGCTACGGCTAGTTGGGGTTTTACATCTAATTAATATGCAAGGATGCAAAATTATAATTTGGCTAATTAATTGATCACATGATGTTACAATGTGTCAATAAAGCTGTGGCCATTTATTTCACCCAAAATATTGTGTGTCTGCCTGTTCATTTACATACAAAATAGGTTTTACTGGTAAAAAAACGGGGGTTTAAGTCAGTTTTAGGCAACCGAGTTATCAGCAGCAGGTCTATACTAGCAATACTTTTATTAGCACAGTCACAAAAAAGGCATATATGAACAAGGAATATATCAATTGCAATACCAGTTTCGTTATTTATCTTATCACATGTTTGAAATGCCTTATTCAATATGTTGGATGCACTATGCGCCCATTTAGAGTGAGGGATCATTTTAACTCTATTGTAAAATTCGATTGGTCTAGCCTGGTGGCTAGGCATTTCATTGAATGCAATGGAGCTGATACTACTAAATTTCGCATTCCAAGGCATCCAACGCATTGCTGCTCCCAGCAGAGGAGGAGATCGTGTAGCTACCCTCCTCAAACAAGTAGCAAAATGGATTTTTTTATTAGATACCTGCACCCCAAAAGGACTAAATTCAATCTTTGACATTGCTGGTTTTACTTATTTATAATACCACACTCTTTCCCCCCCTTCCTACTCTTATATATAAGAGTTCTCCCGACCATCTGCCATCTCCCTATCTCCTTTAAGGAGTTGTTTAATCTCCATTCTTTTTCTAATTATTTTTTTCTTTCTTTTCTTCTTTTTTACAATTGTTTCCATTAATATATGAAGTAATAGTATGAAACAGAATTTGCGCTGATTTACGACTACTAAATAATCACTGTTATTAAATTTTCATTCCCTTATATTAATACCTATTTATTAATTGATTAATATTTGCCATCTTTGTAACATAGGTCTATGCATATATCGACAGGACATTTTGTATGTGTTTTTATTGGGTGTAATGTATATATATATATATATATCTTTTTAACTATCACTTCTTTTTCAATATATTTGTGTATGTCTTTTATATTTGATATAATAGCTTTTTTTGAAAATAGAGTGATTCCCCTTTAAGGGGGTGGGATCCACCCAATTAAGTGATTCACTTGTGCTTACCTATTTAAGCTGTATCCTTATCATTGTCCATATGTCTCTGACGAAATGCCAGGCACGAAACGCGTTAGACATGTATTCGTATGTATAGTTATATGTGTTAATAAAGAAAGTCTTTTACCCACTACCTCCGCGTGAGACCCGTTCATAGGATCGCTGCAGCCAATGTAGTTAGTTGCACTTTCTTAAAGTAACATCCTAAACTCTCACCCACCAGTGACATTTAGGGTGAGAAGTTGGCTCCAGCTCTGCGTGTCCCTTGCTCCCCTGCCTGGCAGTAGCTGAGTAAACGGAGTTCAGACATAGCAGTGAGGAAGCTTCGGTAACCCATTGAATTGCTTGTAAGCAGAGTAACAGGTTCTCCCGGTCCTGCCCACACTGTTAGACTCCCTGTAATCCCTGTCCCTCTGGGTGGAGCAGCCAGTGGGCAGTCATTGCTAATCGTTATGTGGAGGACGTGGAAGTTGTGGATTCCACCGAGAGCTACTCAGCCATGGTTTCTACCTGTGACCCCCCGACTCGCACCACACTAATCTGCTCTGCTCTCTTCTATGCTGTTAGTTCGTTCCTGATCATTCTGGTGAACAAGGCAGTTCTCACTGTCTATAGGTAAAGAAGCGATAGGAGTTGCCAGTATCTATTGTGCAAATCCTATTCATTGAGTGTGGAAGTGCCATTCTCACTGTGTATAAACTGATCTGATTGCACCGTTCTGCAATATAATAGTATAATAATGAAAGCATATTGCTGATTGGTTACGGTGCAGTGGGTTTGTACAGTAGTGGGAAGTGCTGGTTTGTGTTTCCTTATTATCCATGACTTTTAAATTCCCTATGTAGTGAAGTTTACATGTATGTTTTATTGGAATTTCTTTACCATGACATTTCTATATACTCCCCAAATGTGCAGTTCTCATATTCTTGTCATATTCATCTAACTCATATTAGTTCTAGGTGACTTTAACTGTCACATTGAAAAATCAACTTTGTCCAGACTAGTGGTGCCCAACACGGTCACACTCCCAAACAAGAGCAGCCTGCATCACTGAAGCCCATAAAATCTTAACTTTGTACTGTCAATATTAAAAGCTAAAGCTTACACTGCAGCTCTGAGCCTCTGACGCTTCCCATTCCTCCCCCCTCCCCCTCTTGGCAGCACAGATTTCCTTTCCCCCACCTTGTTTCTGGGTGTTTGGTGGGATGATCAACTATGGGTCCTGGTTGCTATGGACTGGAGAGAGTGCAATATTTGTTTCCCTTTTGAAGTCTCCACAGTGAGTGGAATGTTAACTAGAAAGGGAAAGTTTAAGTATAAACTTTGAATTTGTCTTTAAAAGGACGCATTTTGGAAGGGAATGTGTGTGTTTGTGCTGCAGATTTTAAAACTCAATAATGATGAGGACATAATTTTTACTTACCCTTTAAATATGGCTGCCACATGAATGAATGGGTAGGTCTGTTGATGTGTGTACTGGTGTCAGGTTGGAGGATAAAAGACTTATAAGGAGATTCAACAAAAGTTCTTATAGTTAAAAATTGTGCTAATTTTACCCCAACCAATCAGATGTTAGCTTTCAAATGTTAAATAATATCTGGTCGGTTGGGGCAAAGTTAGAACCATTTTTAACGATTAGAACTTTTTTGAATAACCCTGTAACTTTTTTGATAATTGGTCAAAATGTGTTTTTGACTATACTTACACTTTAAATATGGTTGCCACATGAATGAATTGGTAGCTTAGTTGGCGTGTGTACCTGTGTCAGGTTGGAAGTTAAAAAAACAAACTTTTTTGATTATTGATCAAAATTAGTTTTATGGCTATAGTTACCCTGCCACGGAAATGGAAGGGTAGGTCCCTAGGTGTGTGTACCTGTGTCAGGTTGGGGGGGGGGGGGGGTGTTTAAAAAAACAAACTTTTGATGATTGGTCAAAATTCGATTTTTTGACTTTAGTTACCCTTTAAGTATGGCTGCCACAGTAATGGAGAGGTAGGTCAGTAGCTTTTGCTTGAGAAAGAACCCTGTGTGGTCCGAAACATGTTGCCTAATAAATTGTTGCAGATTTAATTGCTGCATTGTGCTCCCTTTCCATTTTTGTTTATTGGGTGATTCTGTCCGCTGCGTATGGAGTGGGGGAAGGTAGAACACATAAAAATAACACTAGCAAGCGCACCAACCTTTAATTGAATTGCAGGTAGTGGTAGTGTTTGCCTTGTCGATCTCCTTGTTGAAGTTCCTTTGTTAAAGTCCAATTTCACTTAGGATAGCTTCACTTTGGATGAGCTTCAGTTTGGATGGTCTTCCCTGCTAAGCTATTCCCTATGCTGTGTATGAATTTATAGGGATAAAATGACAGGGAAATTATGTAATTAGCAGAGTGCAATTACCACAACAAAGTAATCACCAGCTGTGCAACAAGGACTAGCAGCGAAGATACCATCACTTAAACTCACATAAACTCATTTGTAAGGAGACTGCGGTAAAAGTAACCAACTTTGACCCTATTCAAAATATTTTAGGATAAATAGCATAAACTGTTCAGAAGAACAATACACTGTATTGGATGTAGAAATGCATACCAATTATGAGTTATACAATACAAAGGATGAAGTTGTAATATGGAAGCAGAGGGTAAGGCAATAGAGGCAATGGATGTAAAAATGCGTACCAGTTATACAGACATCAGGTAATGAATTTACATGTACCAAATATACTCGAGTATAAACTGTCCACAGTATAAACCGAGGTACCTATTTTTTACCTAAAAAACAAGTAAAACTGATTTCTTTGAGTATTAACCGAGGGTAGAAAATATGAAAACTAATGCAAACTTGTAATTAGTAAAAGTGATTATAAAATGAACATTCGTAGTTTTAATATACACAACACAAATGTATTTATCCACAGTTTCTCCTCCCCCACTTCCCCCACCCACCACTACACTGCACAGAAATAATAGCCCTTAAACCCCCATACACTACAAGAGAAAGGCTTCTTACTAGCTCCGGTATGGTAGGGCTGAGGGCTGGGTCAGGTGACGCACTCCTTGGGTGCTCCTCCATGTCTGGTGATGGCTGAAGACATGTGCGGGACGTGCCTAACTTACGTGCCTGCGCCTCCTAACTGCTCCGGTCTCATCCTTATTGCGCCCACATTTGCAGTGTGCTTTCTGCTACAGTTTCGTGTCTGCTAGAGTTTGCCGTGTCCGCTACAGATCCGTTTCCCGTACATGTCAGCTTCTTCCTACTTCCTGGTCTCCTTCTTCCTCTGAAAACTTTGTGACCCGAGTATAAACCGAGGTTCCATTTTAAGTTTCATTTTAAAATAAAAAAACCTTGGCTTATACACAAGTATATATGGTATATGAAATTTGGTTTAGAGGTGGGCATGCCATTTTAAAGTAACTTGTTTCTGTATTCTGGTCACCCACGGCCTGATTACTATCCTGACCAAATGCTCTTACTTCCAGGGATAACATTAAAAAAATTGCTAAACTTGATGTTTTTCCTTCTAATGTTGATTGAATCGGTAACTTCTGCTATGATGATTTTGCATGCACTCATTTTGCCATGTAATAGGTTATCTATTGAACAGGAGATAAATTGAACAGGAGGTAAATTAGCTGTGTATTACCTCCCGCTCTTCAATAAAACGTTCTGGAGCCGGGAATATAGGTAGAGAACTTACCCGATCTCTCGTTCCTCCGTCGTGTCCTCTAAAAGGTCCTGACGGACTTAGTACACTATGCACATGCGCAAGTGTGTTGCACTAAGAATACATTGTCTGTCGGGACCTGTCAGAGGAAGCATCTGGGGACAAAGAAATCGCGTAAGTTCCTTACCTTTGTTCCCAGCTCCTGAACAACTGAACAAATACTGATGCGTTGTGATATGTTGTGATTTTATAAGGCATATATTTCCCAGTTTCTACCAAAATCGCACTTAATAATAATAGTCTTTGGAAGCGCATAAAAAGGGGACAGAATTGACTGACACAATCAATATGATATGTGATTTTCCTTTTACCCATAACCCCCTGGGAAACACATGCACAAATGCATGTAAAAGCAGATACAAACGGACATAATCACATGGCAAACGCACACAGAAATGCACATCGCTTGTGGCAGGTTATTTTTTAAAGGGTGGACATGTCCCAGACACTGACATTAGTTCTATAAAAAATGAAGCTGAATCATACTTACAGCTCTTTACTCCTGCGGCACTCTCCTCCTGGCTCCCTGTCTGTCTGTCAGAAGCCACAAACGGGCTGGACCGGCAGCTGCGACTGTGATTGGATGAGTGGCAGCCAATCACAGATTCAGCTGCTGGCAATGGAGACTCGGCGGAAAAGAAAGGCTGTATGATGCAGCTTCATTTTTTAAAGAACTAATGCAGCGGTTGGGGTTGGGCTAGAACATATTAAAAGGATTACACGTTAGGCGCAAAGGCTGCAGAGGATGGAATCCAGATGGTGAGAAGGAGGGGGGGAAATGGCTCCCCTGCGCATGTCAGAATCCCTCCCGGAGGCAGGACAGGAAGAAGAGACCTTTGGACAGGAAGACAGTTACTACTGTTCACTTTCCTGGACTTTGGACAAGCACTGCAGAACAACTATAAGGAGCAGAGATGTAATGTACGGATGTTTTTAAACTACACAGTGGGGCCGGTATCGGGTTAAATTTTAGTTTTGGCGTTGGACATGACCTTTAAATACCTTTTCTCTGCTAAATTCACCTCCAGTACAAACTTCCTATTCTGCTTCTTCAAACTATTATACTCTTTAAGGAGGATGCAATAAAACATCTTATTGCCTTAATCTGTTCAAAATCCTGATGTAATATCGGGTTAGTGTGGGCTTTACACTGCATTAGCGGGGAGTAAATTAGATAAAGTGATTACTGCATTGTGGGAATTCGGGCAGATAAGTAACACCTCTAAGAATTGGGCCCACAACCTGTCATGCATCTCTCCCACCACAAACACACACAAACCCCAGATATCTTTCACCCCCAGCATCCCCCGGGAGCATCTTACACCCACCTATTCCTCGTGGACCTCTTCCCTGCAGCGCACTCCGATGCATTCCGTTGTGGTGGCTGAAAAGTGGTACTGCACTGTGTCCGTGGTGAATCCGTAACTGGGGGTTAGTTTATAAGATTATCCCTTTGTGAATTTGTGAATAAAATAATTACACAACCGTTCTGTTTTCTTTTTAAGATTTCCATCATCAACATTTCTTGGAGTTGGACAGGTAAGCCATTCTTAGGGTTTGTTCACACGATACACGTTTCTGTGCATTTGTAATGCACTCTATAAAACTATATGGATACATCTTCACTTGTGTACTACTGGTTTAATACCCCTCATCTTCACTAATGGTAGATAATTTGATCCGGTGTCATGCCTGTTAGTCTATGAGAGCTAAAGTGACTCTTAACATAATATAATTTGTCACTATATTTTAATTAATAGTATGTATTTGTTGTCATTTTGTCAACAAACTGAGAAGCAGCAACTCGGAATTGTTGATATCTTTGCTGGTGCTATGTCATGGGAATATGCTCACAATTGGCACATGGATATACATATTTGACAATTGCTTGCATTTTGTTTGCCATTTTTTGTTTGTTTGTTTGGTTTTCTTTATGTGTGCGTTTCCGCAACATAACATTTTTAGTGTTTAGATGAGACAAGTTTGCCCATTTATATTACAAATATTGTGCAATTAGCATTACGATTTGTTTTGTTCATAACCTGTAAATCAGAGATAATTAGTACACTGATGATTTATAGTTTATTTATATAATAATGCAATTGATCTGCTTTGATTACATAGATGTTAATCACAATACTTATTTTATACTTTGGAAAACTGAAAAGCATCATCACTTTCCCAAATTTTGACAAGCAGATCCCAAAGAAGGTAAGCAAATTCATCTTTAACCTCTGTATGTCTTGAATAAAGAAAAACAGATGTTAATATATTGATCATCATAATTTGATGGCAAATAATTAATCTATATTTGCCAGAGAGGTAAGAAAGAAATCTCTTACTACTCTTTGTGCCATAGTCTGTAAAAGATCCTGATCACCCCTGGCTGACAGCTCTTCCGCTCCTTCCCCTAGCCCACCTGCCTCCCTTTCTAGATAGTATACATGCATGACAATGTAAGAAATGAGAAGGAGTATCATGACAGCAGATTGGGGGGGAGGATCAGTGAAGCAGTTAGTCACTGATGAGCAACAGCTTTGAGAGCTCACTGTTTGTCTACTATTGCAGAACAGTTAGAGGTATTCTCTTCTACATCCCTGACCAATAGATTTTGATTTTAAAAACTAAATCATTATTATACATGGCCTTTAAAGTTATACTGCTGGAAAAACATCTGCCATGTTTACTAAGACATGTGGTAAGTCTACAGAGGATGTTTGATTTGGAATTACTTAGAAATGATCTTAGGGATAAAATAATAATATGTATGTATGTGTGTGATACATTGTTTTAATAACTTCTGGGTTATAAGTCAAAAAGTATATTTTAACCTGAATTTCTCCTTTAAGACAAAACAGACACATCATTAACATTTGTTGATTTTTCTCTGTGATTTGTTTCGCCTTTTTAACAAAGGTTATTTGCTATAAAATAGTTTCCTGTGTACCCTTGTGTATTAGGTATACCTAAAGCACACATTACCGATAAAGGACCAATCCCGTTGATACCAAACAGGTGACTTCTCCAGTGAGCATCATTTAGAGAGGGGCACAGGGCCAATCAGGGCTGTGTAGGGAGGTTTTCTACCAGTTTGGTGCTGTCCTCAATTTTTTTTGTGTGCACAGGCCTGGTGAGTTTTGTGTGGACACAAGCATGTGGCTTAGAGGGAACATTGCTTTTAAATGATCTTATTATGATTTTTTTTAAAATTGTCCTAATTTCTTTAAGAATCATATAAATGTAATTTCTTAGTACACTTTGGTTCTCCTTCAATTTAGACAGATAGATTCCATTTACATTTGTGATCTTCTCTTATTGCAGCTATTTCCCTTACCGTTACTATATATTGGAAATCATTTAACTGGATTATCAAGTACGAAGAACCTAAGGTATTTAGAAGTTACTACAAAATAACAGATCAATAAATTTGACACTTCCCCCCCCTACACAATGCCTGAACTGTTTTGGCCGATAGTCATGTGTGCCCGTTTGGTGTCAATTGTTGATTTGCCAGGTTGGGTCACCAACAACGCCCGACTAAATGCCCATGACATGCGTCATTATCAGGCAAAATGATCGCTTATCACGTGCGTGTCAACCACTAAAGGCACTGGGCATAGTGCACACTATTGGATATGTGTACAAGGCTTAACTGTGATTAATGGAGGGCATAGCTTATAGTATTTATCTTACTGATCAGTAAGTAAGCTAACATACTGTTTCCTCTTACTATCTGCATGGCCAAATTCATTTACACAAATAACAACACAGTGTTTACAAATGTAATTTTGTTACCAATAGGCAGCACTAAAATGGACAATTTTTACATTTATTGCATTGTTCTACTAAAACTGAATCTGACATTCAGTATCCAGTTCTATTTGCAGCTTTTCACATCCAATATAACTAAATTCCCATCTCTGCTTTATTTAACATCCCTTTAGCCTGAAGCACAATAGTACAAACAGGAAATTGGTTACCATAGTAAATAAATCAATTTTTTCACATTTTCTACCTAAATGTATATAATATGTACTATTCCTAGCACTTAAAAAAACATAAACACAATTTAGAATATAATAAAACCTCTCCAGGACCTCTTTCCTCATGTCTTATGTTAGCCATACACATAGGGGCATATTTATAAAAGAGCGAAAAGTAGCGAAATGTTTTCGCATTCGCTTTTCGCATGGGTTTTCGCCAAAAAGACAGTTAACGCTATTTATAAAGGTAGCGTTAACGAATGGCGAAACCGTTTACGCGAGCTATCGCTAAACCCTTTTCGCCTAACTTCGCAATGGTAATTTTAGCGAAAAAGGAGCAAAAAGGCATAACACGATTTATAAAAGAGCGAAAGGTGGTTTTTGCGTTAAAAAGAGCGAAAGATTAGCGCGACCCTGAAGGTGGTGAAAAGTCATTGTTTGAGTGAAAAGGCATTCTAATGGGTAATATGCCTTGAAAAAGCGAACGCGCATTAGAAGGGCGATCGCGCATTAGAGTGTAATATGCCTTGGAAAAGCGACATTAGAAAGGCGAACGCGCATTAGAATGTAATATGCCTTGGAAAAGCGACATTAGAAAGGTGATCGCGCATTGGAATGTAATATGCCTTGGAAAAGCGAACGCGCATTAGAAAGGCGAACGCGCATTAGAAAGGCGAACGCACATTATAATGGAATATGCCTTGGAAAAGCGAACTCGCATTAGAAAGGCGAACGCGCATTAGAAAGGCGAACGCACATTAGAAAGGCGAACGCACATTAGAAAGGCGAACGCGCATTAGAAAGGCGAATGTGCAGTGCAAAAGAAAATTGTATTCCAATTGAGAAATTCTAAGAAGATTGACTAAATAAGACATGGCTGACTTCTTGGTAAATGTGAGGTGGCCATTTTGAACTTGACATCATTTTCTAGTGGGCTTTTCTGGTTTCGAATGGTTTTCACAATGCAGTCTTCTTAGATGCGTTAAGTTTTCGCTGCGATACTTTTCGCTCTTTATCGCCTTTTTCAGCCGCGAAGTGTGTTTTTTTCCGCTTTTTTATAAATAAGGCGAAACGAAGCCCCAAATGGCGCTATTTTCGCTGCGATGTGCTGCGCTAATTATTTGGCGAAAAAGACAATCCTTTATAAATATGCCCCATAGTCAATATTCAGCAAATCCTGTTGGATCTATCAGGATTGTTGAATATCATGAATGTCTATGGATAGGTCTAGAAGCCGACAATCTGCTCTCAGCATCGGGACCTACCAGGCCAGAGGAAAAATTTCCACCAGATTGTTACCTGCTCCCTTTACTACAGTAGGGGGACCTGATAACAGAGCACTGTGTATTGCCACATTAAATGAATGATTGTTCTGTTTAGAAAATATAGGGAGAACTTATTCTTGGGCACTTTCAAATCATGCAAATTCACTTTCAGATTCCAAAGGAATCACTTTTATTCTAAATTTATATTAACTTATTACTTGTGTTTTTATATAATTATTCCATTGCATGAGTTACGTATTCTAATATTGTATAGCACTTCTTCCCCAAGAAGCACTATATAAATACAGTTGTGCATTCTAATTTGCTCAATTCTGTTTTCCCAGCTTACCAATGTTTACAGTGCTTCGGAAGTTTTCAATTCCTCTAACTCTCATTCTTGAAATGATTGTCCTCGGGTAATTTTAATTTTAGAATTATTTTTTTATAATATATGCATGTTTAGTGGACTGAAACTTGCAGATCCCAAACTGTCTGCATTTTATTTAGCATCATTAAAAAGAAAGACCCGCACAGACTAAAGCCACAAGGAACAAGGAACACTTCTGCTTGCTGCTGAATTCACAATCCTTTTTTATGGTCTGCCTTACGTGTTTTGGACCTCACGGTCCTTAATCATAGTCGTTTTCTTTAGTATGACATGTCACAGCCTAGAGCTTAAGCTAAAAAAAAGAGCAGTATTTTTTCATTCCAATGAACTTTCATTCCAATGACCTTAATCTGCCAATTCAGCATTTTGTCTGTGTGTAAATAAATGCAATCGAAAAGCTGACTTCCTGTTTGCAGTACCCCTAGTAGAGACCGTTATGGTCTTGCCCTTGACCCAGCGCCTGGGTTGATTCAGTTGCTCAGTAGAAATCTGACCCATCCAACAGCCAATCAGTAGAAACTACTGTTAGGAACATATAAATAAACAAATAAATAAATAATGATGTTTGATGAAACCTTCCAATATAGTATAAAAAATATCTTTATTATATTCAAACAAACACTAAAAATACTACCAGACGGTAGCATGCGCCCTGTTATTTGCTTGCTGCTTACTCAGTTGTTGCAATTTCTGCTATTAATTTTTACATCTTGCTTCACACCTATTCTTTGTTGCTGAACTTGGATACTTTGGTTAGTCAATATTTATTTATCCTGGGGACACCCAGGAGCTGTCTAATATATGTGTATTTTTGGTAGTATTTTTAGTGTTTGTTTGAATATAATAAAGATATTTTGTATACTATATTGGAAGGTTTCATCAAACATCATTATTTATTTATTTTCCCCATGTTTATTTTTCTGGGGCCCATATTTCCCTGTTTTATGCCCAAGCGAGTGCCTCAGAGCTTTCTGGGTAAAGTGGGGTATTTCTGTTAGAGTTTCAGCTCTATCTGATACTCATTTTCCAATTTTTCAATGAAAACCTAACCTTGGCTTTTACTCGGGTCAAGTCCTAATTTAGATCCAAATGCTGCAATTGTGGATTGTAACCAGTAGGTGGCGCAGTAGGTGGTTAAAAAAAATCCTTCACCTGCATAGAAAGTTACAGGAGCTGATCTGTCTTTACACTCCTTCCTGCTTACTATAGTCTGGCTGCAGGACTCACTCAGCATTGTCACTGCTAATATGGATGCTGTAAATCTGATAGGTCTTCTAAGTTTGGGGCAAAAAATGGCTGCTAGTTCAGTGCAAATGACTGCTTGAACCTACAACTCTCAGGTAAAATTTTTAACTATTGGGGTCAGAGGGCCCTTTACTATATGGGGTCAGAGTGCCCTTTACTATATGGGGGTCAGAGCGCACTTAACTATATGGGGTCAGAGTGCCCTTTATTATATTGGGCCAGAGTGCCCTTTACTATATGGGGGTCAAAGTGCCCTTTACTATAAGGGGGTTAGGAGAATTGTAAATGATGGTAAGCTTAATTAAAAGTTTATTGAACCTTGCCACTCCACATGTTTAGAAAATACAACTCCCAGCAACCAAAGCATGCTGGGAGTTGTAGTTTCCAAACATCTGGAGTGCCAAGGAATTGGGGGTTACTGGTACTGGATTTGGCAATTATGTATGGGATTAATGTATGGGATTAATGTATGGGAATTCTGCTGTCCATTTAAAGGGCATATATTCGGATTGACTTCTACTCGAGTATATACGGTATAACGTATACTGTATTGTGAACTTGAGATATGGTCCTGAAAGTTTTAATAATTGTGCATGCAGCTTTTTTTCTTTCTATGTATATATGGATTTACTGTACAATTTCCATTTACAGTTCTATAAAAATTAATTATATACATTATATTTAGACTCTTTCAGTAAAGTTTGGTTGCACTCATAAAAAGATACAAATATTTAAAAGATAAAGTTGTTTTAAAAGTTCTTAACAGATAAAAACTGATAAAAGTATATATTAAAATGGATAAAATATAAAGGATGCAGGTTCAGCCAATAGTGAAGTTTTGAAAAACAGCTTTATTGATGTACACTCACACACATACATACAAGTGCTAAGTGCCAAATATGTTTTCATAAAAACAACACTGTGCAGTGTTATAAGTTGGATCCCCTTAGAATCCCTGACTGCAGGGGCCAGGAATCAGATATAGTCAACGCATTTCGCTACTTTTTAGAATTGTAGCTTTCTCTAAACATTATAAAGTTCTGTTTGTTTCCCTTTAAATCACGCTATTTTTGCTCCTTTTTTACGACTTCTGCCATTTGCAGTTCACCATGCGTTCCAGCAGCCATATTGAAATCGCTTCTAAATTAAAAGCTATATTTTCGCTTCTACAAGTCCTATTTACATGTGTTTCTTTTGCATTGGGGCTCTGGGGGCTTGTCCTCAACATTATGTCACATGTGATGATGATTTTAATATTGCAGACACAGTAGGAACATTATATAAAATTATATAAAATATATAAAAGAAGTTATTAAAGTACATTGGATATATTAAAACTGAGGCTAAACGTTGTTATAAATGGGAGAAAGTCTGATTAAAAATTAATTATACTGATAAAAACCCTTATGGAGATGATAAGATAAAAGGTGTAATAGGCACACACAATGAATATATATTTGGAAGGTATAAAGAATAGACATTATTTCTGCAAGTCAGCATAAAAACAGTAATAAAACGTTTTTTGGAGATGGGTACTCTATGATAATATACAATGGGTTAAATCATGTTACTGGGGTATTTTGGGCAATGAAGTGTATACAGGATATAAATATATCAAACAAAAGAATATCTATTAATTAAAACTGCACAGATCATTTCTCTATTCACTCTTTGGGAAAAAGTGTTTGAATTTTATAAATACATTTTCAGGGAGATTCAATAAAAGTTCTTATCGTTTAAAATGGTGCTAATTTTGCCCCAACCAATCAGATCTTATTTAACATTTGTAAGCTAACATCTGATTGGTTGGGGCAAAATTAGCAACATTTTAAATGATAAGAACTTTTATTGGATAACCCCCTTTGTCTCTAGTCTGGACAAGGCAGCCTGTATATCACCTTTCCTTTCATTATTTGTACTCCACACCATATTAATACAATACAATACAATATGGTGTGGAATCTTATCACCTCTATAAGGGTTTTTAATCAGAAAAACATTTTATCTTTCTCCTATTTATAACAACGTTTAGCCTCAGTTTTAATATATCCAATGTTTTTATTATTATTGTGGATTTATATAGCGCCAACATCTTCCATAGATACATTCACATCAGGCCCTGCCCCACAATCTAAGCATATTTAATTGACACATACAACCTATCAGTATGTCTTTATGAATGTGTGGGAAACCGGAATGCCCAGAGGAAACCCACGCAAGCATGTCGAGAACATACGTGTCCAAGGGTGGAATCAAACTCAGGACTTCATCGCTGCAAGGAATCAGTGCTATCCAATAAGCCACCTTGCTTCCCATGTACTTTAATAACTTCTTTTTATTTTATATTTTATATAATTTTATATATAGTTCCTAGTGTGTCTGCAATATTAAAACCAAAATAGGAGCCATAGAAGAATATGATAGTATAGACAATTAGCATTTTCTGGCTTCCAGACTCTGTCTAATGTTACATCAGTGTTACATAATGTTGAGGACAAGCCCCGAGAGCCGCAATGCAAAAAAACTCATATAAATAGGACTTGAAGAAGCGAAAATATAACTTTATAATTTAGACGTGATATCAATATGGCCGCTGGAAGGCATGGTGGAACGCAAATAACGGAAGTTGGAAAAAAGGCGTGAAAATAACGTGATTTAAAGGGAAACAAACAGAACGCGCTGACTAAATCTGATTCCTGGCCCCTGCAGTCAGAGATTCTATGGGGATCCAACTAATAACAGTGCAGTGTTGTTTTTATGTGTTTTTTAACAAAAAAAATGGCACTTAGCATTTTATGCATGTGTGTGAATGTACTTCAATAAAGCTGTTATTCAAAACTTCACTACTGGCTGAA
The DNA here is from genome assembly GCA_019447015.1 of Hymenochirus boettgeri. Lineage (NCBI taxonomy): Eukaryota > Metazoa > Chordata > Amphibia > Anura > Pipidae > Hymenochirus > Hymenochirus boettgeri. The sequence continues at coordinate 257,457,148 of CM033469.1, read as the reverse complement.
CCTGCATCCTTACTTGAAAGTTAGTAGATTTTATCCATTTTAATATATACTTTTATCTGTTAAGAACTTTTAAAACAACTTTTCAGATTTTTATCTTTTTATGAGCGCAACCAAACTTTACAGAAAGAGTCTACATATTTGGAAAACATTTGGAGGGAGATTCAATAAAAGTTCTTATTGTTAAAAAATGGTGCTAATTAATCAGATATTATTTAACAGTTGAAAGTTAACATCTGATTGGTTGGGGCAAACTTAGCACCATTTTTAACAATAAGAACTTTTATTGAATAACCCTGTTGGAGTGCTGCTTTGATCCTTCAACCTTAAACACCACTGGTGCAGGGAGTTTCACCATAAATATACTATACATTATATCCAGGTTTTAGTTTAGTTTTGGATAAAATGCCATTTAGGAATCAAGCTACTCCTAGGTTAGTCTATACTAATTAGTAATGATGTGCCTCATAAAAGTGTAAGATAATCAAAAGAAAACACAAATTGACAATAAAATTAAAAATGATCAAATTATAGATTGTTCTAGAAAGGATTGCAAACTGATAGATTGGTGTAACGGTATCATCGCAGTTTGAAATGATAAAAGCTTAAGTAGTTTAAGTTTTGATTTTTATGCTTTGTTTAATTTAAAATTTAAGGGGCTATAGAGAGAAATTATGCGGTGCTCTAAAAGGTCTATTCATGTTCAGCCTATTTTAAAAAGAGGTGTTAGGACTAGGTCACACTAGCGCTTCCAATCGCCTTTTGTGATATGTTTGCACATGAGAAACGCAGAGCAGTGCATGTCAATGCGGATGGCCACATTGCATGTGCTGTGATCCATTTTCAGAGTACATGCAATTCACAATTTTTTTCCGAATTGCATGCGCTCCAGTTGTTTCGTAACATAAAAAACTGCTGATTGACAAAATGTACCACTAGCATAGCCAAACATATAGCTGTACAAAGTCAAGTCCTCCAACCAATTCCCTATCTCTTTATGTGCTGGGGGAGGAGGGATGAGAGTGACAATAACTGCAAGGCTTGTTATATTGAAAGAAATTTCATATTTTCCAAAATGTATCGTTTGGTAAGAGTTACTTAACAGAAAACCGTAGCCGTTGTAAAAGCAACTTTCTCAGACAACAGGGGGAGAATACAGCAACAATAAGAGAGATTAAAACTTCCAACAACAAATTGCGATACATTGATTTCACGATCAGTGGTAAAGGTTTTTTTTTTGTTTCATACTAACTTTTGTTTTTTGATTGCTGTGTATTTTCTTTTCTTTTTCAGAAAGCGGTTCTCGTTTTCTGTTGTTGCCAGTGTAATTACAATTATAACGGGAGCCTTAATTGCAGCCAGGTATGAGACATCTGCAAACATATAAAATAATATCCAGCCAGTCATTACATATGTTGTGATAACTGGGACTCCTTTAAAGGGCAAGTCCAGCCCCAAAATGAAAACTTACATATATGTAAATCACCCCCCAAAACCCTAAACGGTAATAGTTTGAAATGTGAAATATATACGTCTAACCTGAAATCCTGCACAATGTCCTGTTTCCCCTGTTTCTGCTTCCTGGTTCTTCCAGTTAGCAACTGTCAGTTATGGATTTAAAAGTTGACATCACAGCCAATGACTGAATGTTAATCCCCTGCCTGCCTCTTCTGAGCATGCCCAGGCTCAGTACAGGTTTCTAAATTGCTCAGTTTCCATGACGCATCCAGAAGCATAGCAGGTAATTAATTCATAGGACAAACTATGATATATCAACATATTTGATATATAAGAGGCCATTCTTTCTAAAAGATGTTTTTATGAGGGTGGAGTTGTCCCTTAATCATTGGGATGTGCCAAATCCTAAGAATTTTATATGCAACTTTTCAATTCCGCCACAATTATTATTATTTAACTTCTAACCAACAGACTAAAGATACTTTATAGAGTCTGGTGTGACCAAAAACTAAAAACCACAGGAAAATGATTGTTTTTATGTATATGCATATTTCAGCTAAAAATATAGCAGCCCAGGTCTCCATTAGCCCAGGTCTCAATCTAAATTTCAGTAATTATTAGACTTTAATGTCTCCCTTAAAACTACAATCATCCATAGGCTGAAATGACCGTTACAATCCCAAAGGAAACAACTGCTCCTTTAAATCACCAAAAATGTTAGTCATGTCTTTTATAGTAATAGGTGTTTACAGCGGATCATATTGACTTGCTGTTTAACACCATTCCTTTTTAAACTATACTTAGTATATCTGCTTTAAATATATTCAGTACACTAATGCTTTTTTTTCCAGTTATGATCTTTCTTTTAATTTGGAAGGCTACATCCTAGTGTTGCTGAATGACCTATTCACTGCATCATATGGGGTTTATACCAAAGAGAAAATTGATCCAAAGGTAAATATGTTTTCACAACACTACATGAAATGTAGTCAGACAAGGAATCTGTTACAACCTACTTGTTACCCTTTTACACTGCCTTGACTGGAAAAAAAAAAGATTAGCCAATATTTAACACATTATATTTGTGTGGAATTGTAATTTATAGTGTTGTAATTTATAATTATATTTTCTTGTGCAAATGATTGCAGTAAACCAATGTCACCAAAACCGCACTTGCTCTGGGCAAATCTTCCGGAAGAGATTTACCAGAGACTGCACCACACCCTTATGTGTACACAGCCTCTGGTAAATAGGATTGCAGTGGCTGCACAAGTGTCTCTTGCGATACTTGTGCAGCGGGTGCAACCTAGGGGTTAAAGCCGCACTAGCCGTAAATCGGTCAGTGCAACTTAAACCCCCAAAATGAGTGATGAGGTTCCCGAGAGCCTCCTTGTTAATCCCTCTATATGTATCACAGCCATAAGTCGATGAGAGTGATGCAATATAGGATGCTATTGCCCTATATATGTAAGATGCTATAATAATTATATAATACATAAGGCTAGGTATTTTCAAGAGGTGCAGTGGCAAGAATCTATATTACAAATCACTCAGTGATGTCACCGAGTTACTTCCTGTATTCCACTGCCCCTCCCACTCTCTCCCCCTCCCTGTATTAGTCATTTATATAGAAAGCCCTGTTTGTTCTTGACAGACAATGTTCGGTCCTTCTTTCTGTTTTCAATATGAACAGTAATTAACTATTTATACATTAAACAGGGATTCCTATATAAATGACTAATACAGGAAGGGGGAGAGACAGTGGTAATGGGCAGTTTTGTTTTGTTTTTTTGGCTAGCCATATGTATTATAAGAAATAACACGCTATCTACTGTATAATATACAGATTTACTTCACCTCGGAGTTCCATGACCTGTATATGGTCATGGAACTCCTCGGTGGCGTAATATCCTTATATTACACTGTAGGTAGCGTATTATCCTTTATATGATATATATTGGGTTAGCTTGGGTTCTACACCCATTTGCAGGGCCTGTGCTATTTCCTAAACTTTTTGGAAAATGTGCACATGCACGATTGCATGTGTACTGGCAGATTCCATTGGTATCTGTTGTTATGCATGCGGTGGTAACCGCCTACATGGCCCACGCTATCCCCATACACTATTGAAGAGGGAGCTGGTACTGATTGCCAAAGATTTGTTGTTCCCACACCTTGCTGATATTCAGAAAATCCAGACGGATCTGTGGGGTATTGGTAAGGTGCATGGGCACCTTAATAGAATAAATGAAACGTTAGCACATAGCACTACTATGTAAAACAAAACTTACAGGCAGATGTAATATCTCCCAGCTACACTACATTTTTTGTTTTACATTGTGTATGTCTATTGGAGCAGAGGGGTGAAACTGCTTCTACAAGTGCTCCTTACCCTGATCCTGCGATGCAGTAACTGTTGCAAATTCATTACTGCATTATGGGAGCATGGAAAGGTAAACCAGCCAACATTATTGAATATCTTTCATTGCTGTATGTTACCAATGAAAAAGAAATGCTAATTTCTGAAAATTAATTCCAGGGGAAAATTATGTACACATGGAGTTTCTGGTAATATTTATGTTGCATAACTAAACTCATTCCAGTTCCTACTCCTCTCTGCATCCTACATCTTCTTAAAACAATACTCTGTTTGCCAGCATTCTCACAGGCCGATCACATGACCATGACAGTCCAGTGCATGGCAAACAATCCTATTCAGTTGCCAACACTAGCTGATTAGCAAAGTGCGGTACTTTTTATTCAACCATTCAGCTGCCTGCTATCATGGTGACAGACCAGCATAGATCCTGGGGACAATTTAAAAAGATGCTGGCTGCATAGAGAGGTGGGAGTCAGTGTGGGAGCCTTCCATTCACTGCTTTATATTAAAAGGCAATTGACCTCCAAATAAGGGTACTACTGCGCTTTTCATTTTTAATCACAATATAGAAATTAAAGAAAAGTAGAGGGTTAAAGATTATATAGAAAATATAGTTCTAATACAGAAAACAATGTAATCAAGAGACATTTAACAATTATATGCCTATTGCTTATGTCAACCAAAATATTAGTTTTATTGTAGTTAAAACAACTTTGTGAGCAAAATAATACTTGCAATCCTGTGGTACCTATCAAATCACAAATCAGCTCGAGGGGCTTCTGGGGAGTTACATCAGTGGCAGCCCCTCAACTGCAGTGTGGTTATTCCCCCCCCCCCCCCACATACTAAAGTTGCAAGGGGGCAGATATTTTGTGTTTAATGTGGAATTCTATCCTGAGCCAGTGGCCCTTTGATTAATAGGACTGATGCCCCGGAGTCCCTTGGGAAAATAAAGAAAGAACACAAGTCTTAGAATTTTTCAAGATTTTCCTATACCATTTCAGGTCCTGTTTTAACAGGGAATAAGTAAAACTATTAGCTTTTACTTGCTTTATTTTATAACATAACAGGATTTAATGTTTTTCCCTTTATTATTTATAGGAATTGGGGAAATATGGTGTTCTTTTCTACAATGCAAGTTTTATGATCATCCCAACTCTGATTCTTACTATTTTAACTGGGGATTTTGAACTAGTAAGTGTCTTGGAAGTACCTTACATTATGAACTATTTGGCTAAGATGTTTTGTAACAATTACATACTAGCATTATACAGACACTTTTGTTGCTCTTTCAGCAGTTTGGAGCACAACAGAGCTGGTAAAATCCCAGGAGCCCAGTTGCAAAAGTTTTTAGGAATTTGTATTTCTTTTTTTTCTACTGATGCCTATAGAACTTCCAACCTAGAAAAAAAACATTAAGTGGCTTCTAGAGTTGTCTGAATGGCTCCTAATGTCAAAAATAATTTCTTCTGGATCAATTTAAAGGGATGCTAAAGAGCCTATTTTCACTAGCTGCTGTATTATTCACAGGAGCGAAGGCTAGCTTATTCCTTTCTCCCTGTGCTCAAAAGAACTCACCACATACAGAGTTAATGTACTTGCCATTGCTCTTCTCCACTTGCTGCTTCTAAACAGCTGATCAGCACACTGGCCCGATATGCCTCCTATCTTTCCTATTGAGATAGCCAGAGGCTAGCTTGTTTCCTATATCATGACCGACCAGGATGCATTGAACGCATGAAGAGATATGCACCAAAATGTGGCTCAGCTTAGATGCAGATGTGCGCCAACAGGGCGTTCTGTCTATCTCAATATATGAGAGCACCATGTGCAATAGGGGTTTCTTTATAGATTCATTTGAGGATTGATTCCACGTGAAGGAAGATTATTGAGTTTAAAAACTTTCAATATTATCTTCCAAAATGCAGCCTTTCAAAGCTAATTCAAAGTTTCTACTTAAACTTTCCCTTTCTACAGTAGTTTAAAATGATACTTCTCCTTGATGACCAAATTCTAAAAATCGCTACTCACCATTGATTTGTACCATGAAATTTACTATTTGAGAGGAATTAAAATTGGTGCCACGTGTCATAGAAGTTTATTATAAACCCAGACCTTATACCACAGATGGATTTAGGAAACTACTTAAATGTTTATGGTACCATAATTATAGTATAGTAATGCATGTAACAAGTAGATGAAAATACATTTGACCGCTTCAGTTGTTATTGTTTTTGAACTTTGTAATGTGTATGCTCTATACTATTGCTGTTTATTTCTCTCTCTCTCTCTCTCTCTCTCTCTCTCTCTCTCTCTCTTTTTAGCATTTCTCTTTCACAACCATTCTTTCCCTTCCTCTGCCCTTTTTTCTTGCAATGTCTCCGGTCTTACCACATCTTCTACTTCGCTCATTTGCTTCCTGTTAAATCTCTCATTAGTTTTTTTTCTGCTTTGCCTCTTCTACTACTCTCTGCATTATTTATTTCTCTTAACAATCATGCATTTAACACCATCAGCTGTTAACACCTCTTGTCCTTTTGACTTTTAGTAAAATAAAATGTTAAACTTTTACATAGGAAGCCAATACATTTATGCAATATTTGGCATTTTATCCGTAGGCAATCCATTATAGTGAATGGACAAATATTTATTTTATTGTACAATTCATCCTTGCCTGTGTGATGGGGTAAGTATAGAGTGTAATATCCGATAAAATAATGGCAGAAAAACTGAAGAATAGCAAGTTTAGATTAATAGCATTTTTATTAAAATATGAGATATCCCTCTTTAAATCTACATATCATATAACCTGTGTTATTGTTTCTCTAGTGTGTATCTAGTGGGCTGGGTGCAACTACAGAATAAAGAAATAGTGATAACGGAACTTGCTGCACACCCAAAAAGTAAAAATACAAAAAAATCCTTTATTTATAATACAGGGAATCAGTTAAACATATATATGTATTACTCATGTCAGTAAAGGTAGCGTAGTCAATCAGGTACACAGCATAGTAGCAAAAGCATAGGTACAAATCATATATATATATCACAATGAACTAACCAACGGATACTGCTACTGGAGGTATCTGTATAGCCAAGAAAGTGCTAGGCGCAGTAGGACATGTTTCGCCCGTTTCTTTCTCTCTATTTCTCTATTATACACATTTAATCCATATAACCTTGCTTACTGCAATAGTATTCTCTGAGGATAGTAGAAGTAAATTCCCTAAAGACACTAAAATCAGATCCTACATTTTTTTTCTGAAAAGATTAAACCCTTTCAGAAGTCTTACAGTCAACCTGTTCTCATCATCACAAAGTGACTTGTGGACTGTGCAGTTTAGCTTTTCAGGATAGAATGACCATCCAGAATTCTATTTTAAAATAGATTCTCTTCACAGAAAAAAAATTGCTAGATAGCCTACACATGTAAATGATTCCCTGTAACCCATTAATTATAAAATGAGAGCTTAAAGAGTATGTCCACCCCCCCCCCCTAAAATGTGATATAATGCAAAGTGCCCCAAAATCTCAACCTTGCAAGGTCTTAACTTTCGAAGGGGTTATTACCATCCAAAGGTGTTGGTAAACCTACAGTACTCCAGCCCTTGTTCCCTCTACGTTCTTATGCCAAGCTTCGGTGCCTTTTCCGTGAAAAGAAGAAAGCAAAAGGGACTAGACGGGCAGCCCCAACAGTAAATTGCTGTGACGCCATGTCTCAGTCAATCACAGGTTGCCGGTCCGGACCATTCTGCTTACTTCTGTGCCCAGAAGCTAAGCAGAAGAATGCAGAGGAATGAAGACTGGTAAGTAGCACCTTTGAAAGGAGGTTGTGGTTTTGGGGGGTACTTAGCATTATACCAAAAGTTTTTTTGGGGGTGTTGGACATACCATTTAATAATGCAATTTGGCCAGCTTCACCCCTGATAATTTAGTCATTGGAGAACTACAGAAAATCTGTAACCAGATAGAACAGAGAATCAGATCTTTTTGATCAAGCTTAGACTTTACAGCAGAAATGTGTAGGTTTTTAATGCTATGTGAGCTTTCTAGACTTCCAACAATACAATATCATTTATACAATATATTCAGCTGGTTTTACTGCCATTTTTATCATTCTGTTCTTAGCAAAATATAAAGTTTCTAAATGTACCTGTATTCCTTGTATATGCTGTAGTGGCTCAGGAGAATCTGCAGTAGCATGAACTAGGACTAAAAGAGGTGGGTCCCTTTTATATGACTGGCTGTCAGCTCCTAGGAAGCAAGGGTACAGCTTCCTTGTTTTGATCTGTTGAGCACTACAAAGCACGTGAAGTGTACTGCGAACACTTAGATAGGTGTCACCTAGCTAAGGTGAATTATAGGAGCTGACCCCTAGTACGCACTGGTTAATTTCATAAATCACTCAGCAGTTACAGGTAAGTGAAACTCAGCTTGTTGTATTGAGTGGATTATAAGATTAAAATGCACCTTGTACTTTTGAAGCTAATCCCAAATAGTTGAATTAGAAGCAAATTTTATCAATTTCCCTTGTTTAATTACTGTGATTCACTTGTCCTGGTGTGGGTATATAGTATAGTATTTGAGGATCAATAAAGACATATGTCCATTTAGTCCAACCTACTACAATACCCACACTCAGTGGCGTAAGTTTTAAACAGCTGATCGCGCATACGCATAAGGTGTGCACAATCAGCTGTTCAAAACTATTGTACTGGACCGGCAGTAGTTTTAAACAGCTGATTGCCCGCACTTTTACTTATGTACACGCGATCAGCTGTTTACAAAACACTGTGGGTAAAAGGGTGTGTGTGTCAGGGGCCCGGCTGTAAAGCTGTGGGGGGCCTGGGGCCCTGCAGTTTTGCCTCTGCCCACAATATATCTATATATATTGAAAGAGACCTTGGAAAAATTGGAGCCACATTTAGAAACACTAATTTAATGTGCATAAGTAAAACAATGCCATAATAGTCAGTATAAAGTATAAATATACAGAAATGAATCAGCAAAGGCTTATCCTGCTATCAAAAGTCTGAAACAAATTAGCTGCCCATCTTGGACAGACTTTGCAAATAGAAGAATGTTTAGCAAGTGCAGACAAGTTTCCTGGCAGTCTTACCAAAACAAATCTAAATTGTTTCTAGGTTTATTAACTAAGTTACCAAATTTTAACATCTTGTGCTCTTCCTTTTTCGGTTTATTACAGATTTATCCTGCTATATTCCATAGTACTATGCAGCTACTATCATTCAGCTCTCACAACTACTGTGATTGGCTCACTTAAGGTTAAGTATTTTTATATGACTTTACAGTGCTAGCTTAAAATCCTTACAATTGTAATGGTCATAGAATGCATTTGAAAAGAATAATAAAGAAGTTAAAGTAAATATTTGGATATAGCAGTGACAGAAAATATTTGGATATTTGGATTCAACCATATGGACAATGGTGATACAGTATCAATTGGATGCTGAGGGACATATTTACAAATATACATTTTCAGTATTTTATGTAAGGATAATAAAATACCACTATGGCCGGTTGACAGACAATAAAGCTTGGTTAGAAAACACAACATGATATCAACATTTTGCAATGCAGTCACAGAATACAGATGTCTCAAATTCTGTCAGTATTTTTTGACCACAGAAAATGGGTGGCTGGTTTCCTAGAAAGACTGCAGACACCTTTGGAATTATTGTGTTGTTGGCCTCCCTGTGCACATTTTAGAAATATTATCTTAACATAACCTTCATCTGCAGTAATTTCAACATCTTCGTTAGTAATTTCAACCCCTGCCAAAATTAAACAGCTGAGCCTAGTGTTTACTTGCTTTAAAATGTTAAATCTCTAGTTTACTTTACCAGGGACGATCTAACCTTTGTAAATATGGAAAGAATGAATGTTCTAGGCAAACACTAAAATATGGGTTCTTATCAGAGGAAAAATAAAATTCTGTGGGGGCTGATGCAATAAAAGGTGCAAACGTTTGCTTGTGCTATTAATCTTGAAGAAGCCAATGTTATCTAACTGCAGTAGCCTAGTAAAAAGCAAACATCTAATTGGTTTCAGCAAATTAACAGTACAGGCAAACATTTGCGCCTTGGTTAAGAGTGGAAGGGGAATACTTAACTAGGTACACACATTAACAGGTATTGGGGCTTTATCCTCAGTGGGTGTAACACCTTTCCCGAACAAGCACACGGCCACCGAACGTTCCTGACGCCTTGCGATCGTTCGGGAAAGACCAAAAGTTCCCTTTGCCACGCTAGTCTCCCTGTAGGGGAGTAGGCTGCAGTCGTGAGAAACATGCAGTCCCAAACGTTATACCTATGCTGTGCATATGCTTTGCATAGGGAGAATGCTCGCGACTGTGTGTATCCTGATCTTCGTAAAGCTGTGTGTACCCAGCTTTACACAGAGCAAAACAAGGACTTAGTTGAAAGCATGCAGCAACATACACACATCTCAGAGTAAGGGCTACTTACATGTATTCATTATTAAGAATGAGGTACTTTTAAATATTTATTGCAGAACAGTTGTTTCTCCCCTGTTCAAGAGAGAGTGCAGTTTTTAAATATTTTTAATAAGTAATAAGTGGAATGTTCTTACCCTGTGACTTTTGACTTCTTTTCTTGCATTCAGCGATACTGCACTCCATCCATCTTTATCTTAGACTGGGCAAAGCACACCTATCTCTATATGAGTTATAGATTCATTATAAAAGAAGTTAGATTTTAGGATTTAGTGACCCTTTAAGAAGGGAAATGGTGATAGGGGCTCTCAGAGCATAAAAGTAAATCGTCTACTTACTGTGGGGAGCTACACCGCCAATATGCAGAAGCTGTCCGGGATCTCTAGGTGCTCACGAATCCGTACGACCCCTCCGGAAATATAACAGTAGAGTAATCAAGGTAGAGCAGCGAGATACATCCGGAAAAACGATGCTTCAATTCAGTATTTGGATAAAACTTCACATTTATTGTACAGAGTTAAAACCAGCCGATAATGCTGCAAACATACTCATGGACAGGGGAATCGCCAAGGGGAAGGGGCGTGGCCTGACTCGTTTCGCGGTTACTTCCGCTTCATCAGAGACCCTCTCAGAGCATCCATAACATATTAAACGCAAACCTCAAAAAGTAAATGGATAGGTAGATGATAGATAGATTTTTAATTAGATGATACATTTCTTATGACAATTGATTAGCTGACAAATCATTTTTTTTACCTTTTCTATTTTGTCTTTATTTAGAATGTCTCAATTGCATATGTTGGTATTTTCATTGGTGGAGACTACAGCTTTTCCTGGTTAAATTTTATAGGACTGAATATTTGGTAAGTTGGTTGTAGTCAATTATTTTCTATGTTGCCTGTCTCCTTAGCCTGCTGTTACATAGAGCAATTACTTTCTAATTGGAGGAGAAGCCTGAGTGGTGGGTAGGGAGTCAACCAAACTTAGACGCAACAGAAATTTAGACCTATTTGTTGGCGGTGTGTGGCAGGTCAATAGGGTTTCTTCCAATTGCAGTAAATTCTCCCAAGTGAAATCTGGCAAAAAAAAAAAAATTTGCTTGGGGGGAAAAAAAGTAGTGTACCTTTAAAAAATGCCTATGAGGTTTTTATGCTGCATTTCCAGGGAGGGGGGGAGGGGGGTGGGGTTGTGCTGGTGTCAGTATCTCCTTTCCCATACTTCCATAACCTGGATTGCGCCGTGTTGGTATCATGCATATGATGTCACGTGCCTAAACTTCAGCGCTACACGGGGTGCCTGCGTCGCTCGCATGAAGTCATGCAGCTGTGACACATGGCACGCATGCGCTGATGACGTCAGTCTGAGGTGGAAGAGGGAAGGAATTTGTGTAAAATATAAAATTTGAAACTATCACTTTATGTTATGTAAAATACTAAGTGGGTGTGGCCTGGGGCGTGGAAAGTGGTGTGGCTTAAAAAATTTGCAGCACTGATATTCTTGCTTTGTGTGTTTTTTGAAAAATAAACTGGGTATGGTCTGGGTATGGGGAGGGGCAGAGCTTAAAAATTTACTATTTGACTCCCACCACCCACCAAGTAGAGAGCAGTATTTTTTTTGACTGCAATAAAGGATCGCTATTGGTAATTAGTGTGAGTTTCACTGCATATGATGACTGGATTGTGTTAATTGGAATTTAACACCTTCAATTAAGAAGGTAATTGACACCCCAGAAGAAAGTAATTATATTGATGTTTGGAGGCTTAAGCTTCTATGCATTTAGTATGCATTCCGGGCATAGCTTTAAGAGTGTTGTTGTGTGTACATGTGTATGAAGGAGATTTTTACGAGGTTTATCCTCCCTCAGGTTCAGTTTAATGTTTTCTGAAGCTTATGGGCATATTTATAAACTAGCAGTAACTTTTCGTGGCCGGTTTTCCCGACGCTTTCGCCAAAATCGCGATTTATAAAATGGCGAAAACCAGCCATGAAAAGTTAACACGGGAGATTCCGAAATTTGATTGGTTAATGTGAAACATGTAAACCAAGCATTGAAAAATTGACCAATTAGAAACGGATTAGGGATTTCTGCAAACCTATATAGAGTTGCAAACCTCTGCGGAGCTCAGAAGTCATCGCAGTAGATGACAGAAAAAAGAAGCGGCTAGCAACATCAGCTCTGCTGAGGCCGGCGGTTCCAGTGGGCTCACTGCCGGCCGCAGTGAGCCTGCCTGACATTGGCGACTTCAGTAGTGTTGGTGTCGCTAGCCCCTGAAGATTTTGCGTCGGATCAAGACACAGGTGACATCAGCCACGTCAAGGCCACCGGCGCCGGAGGTACCCCTGTCGGTTGCAGGGGTCGGTGGCTTCGGCGGAGTTGGTGTCACCGGATGGAGGAAAGAAGACATCGCCCAAGGGTTCTTTTAAGAGCCAACGGGGGTCCCGGTTCAAGCGGGACCCCCAACAAGGGCACTTATCAGTGCCGCAAAGGCCCTTAAGCCCCAAAGGCCTTTCTCAGGGCCGCAAGGGCACTTGTAAATGGCGCAAGGACCCTGATAGGGCCGAGGAAGAGGGGTCCCGGTTCGAGCTGCGGGACCACCTAAGCCCCAAAAGGCACTTTTCAGTGCCTTCAGTGGAGTTGAAATCCCTTCACAGCGATACGGAGCAAGGGGCTGGGAGGGGCTGCTAGGAAGGGGGCTCCCCTTCCTGTACCAGCGGATGCAACCGCCTGCCGTGACCCCTTCCCAGCAGCCCCTCCTAGCCCCTTGCTCTGTATCGCTGTGAAGTGATTTCAACCCCCTTTGTACTTGTGCTTTGTGCTATACAAAATATAGGATATGAACCCTGCACACCATTGTGAATAGAAAACACGTTCCACAAAGTGCTAGGTGCTCCAGTTCCTGTAGCCAACAGTCCATATATTGATAAAGGTAGATAACTGGGCACACCAGTCTTGAGTGTTAACAAATTTATTGTAACGTTTCGGAACCTAGGTGTGGCTCCTTCCTCAGACAAACATCAATGCTTTGTGCTAAGTGCAGTATTGCTGTGAAGAGAGTTCAAATCACCACCGCACATCGCCGTGGCGATACTTTTCGCTCATCATTATAAATATGGCAAAAGTGGTATTTTCACTGCGGTGATGTGAGGCAGTAAATTTTAGGGGTTATTTCGGCCCTTTATAAATATGCCCAATAGTCTTTGAATGCTTTGTGCCAGCCTCCAAGTTCTTCTTTATGTAGAATTGTTTTACAGCTCTTTCTCTTGCAAATTCATCAGTGATCTGAGACTGTTTATTGATAGTTTATACTGTGGAGGAGAGATAACCCCAAGGATTTGCCTTGAGGTCATCTCATTGTACATTATAGGTTACATTTCCTTAATCTAGTTGCAGATACATTTCCAGCTGCTATCTTACCTTGTCCCATGTCAGGAAGAAAGTGAGCCAAAGTGGTTTCGTTTCCTGAATCGGATCTGGTGGGTGTTTGTCTGGCAAGACATTCTTTAGTTCACAGCCTTTTAGAATTTCAGTAGAAAATTACTCTAGACTTCTAATTACAGGGGTATCTTGTAATCGCTTTTATTCTGATTACTTGTAATTTGTCTTTTTAACATTGATATGCAGAATAGAGCATACAAAATGTAATTTTAGAATCCACTAAAAGCATTGATTAACATTGTCTCGATCTTGTGAAAGTTGCTTACCTCTATATGCAATAGCTAACCCCTGTTAAGCTTCAGAATTTTAAGAAAATCACTTAACACACTAGAAAGGGAAATGTTTCTATGTATCAACAATTCCCAAACAAACAGCAGAAGTACAAGAATCAGGGTCAAAATAAGAAGAAAGCAGGTAAAACAAGTTCCCAGTCAGTCAGTGAATGATCTTTATATCCTATGTCTCACAGTTTGCCAGCACCTCTTTCCCTCTCTCGGATCACAATCTAATTACTTTTTCTACTACCTATTCTCCTCTTTTCTCTGATACTCCATCTACGTCCTTGTTCGCAACACCCAAGCAATAGACCTTCAAGCTCTATCCTCTTCTCTCAGTTCTAGCCTTGCTTCCAGGATTCCGACCGGGTCTTTCAACTGAAATGGCACTCTGCAAAGTCTCAAATGACCTACAAACTGCCAAAGCTAAGGGCCAGTTCTCTGTCCTCATTCTCATCAACCTATCGGCTGCCTTTGATACTGTGAACCACTTTCTTCTTATGCAAATTCTATATTCTCTGGGCATCTGAAATCAAGCTGCAGCATGGTTGTCTTTTTATCTCTCGAACAGATCTTTCTCTGTCTCTTTTGATAATAAGACTTCTTCTAAAGTTCCGCTTAGTGTAGGGTCCCTCATGCATGCCCTTATAATCTCCCGTCTTGACTACTGAAACATTCTGCTACTTGGACTCCCGACCTGTCATCTCTCTCCTTTCCAGTCTATCTTAAACTCGGCAGCTCGGATCATCTCACTCCAAAAGAGAACCCTGCAACCTCGATACTTCAGTCCCTAGGGTGGCTTCCCATCAAACAAAGAATCATATTCAATACCCTTCTTTTAATTTTTAAATCCCTTCACTCTACTGCACCTCCCTACTTATCTTCTCTCTTGGGGCCCTATTTATAAAAGATCGTTATCATAAAATAGCGATTGCTATGGTAAAATAACGATTGGTATTTTCCGATAACAATTGGTATTTTCCAATAACGATCAGTATTTTACAATATCGTAAAATACCGATCGTTATCGGAAAATATCGATCATTATCGGAAAATTCAGATCGTTATTTTACGATAACGATCGATATTTTACGATAACGATCGTTATTTTTTCGATAATGATATTGATCTTTTATAAATAGGTCCCTTGGTCCCTTATGTTCCTGGGTGTGCCCTCCGTTCCTCACATCGAAGTCTTCTCCACAAACCCCCAACGAACACTACCTCCTCCCACCAATCTCTCTTGCTGCTCCCTACCTTTAGAACTCTCTCCTTCTCTTGCTTTGCCTGGTGACATCCATTAATACTTTCAAATCTAGACTGTTATCCTACCTTTCTGAGCACCAGCACAACAAATGATTGATGGCCACCTCAAGCACTTTGTACCCATCCCACCCACTTAGATTGTGAGCTGTTCGTGGCAGGGATCTCATATCTAATGCTTCAAGGCATGCTGGATTTATATCAATTTACCATAATTATATATATATATATATATATATATATATATATATATGTATATGTATATATATATATACATGAAATTGTTATCTGTATAATTGCTTGTACTTTTCCCTATGTGTTTTATAATATACAGCGATGCATACCCAAGTGGCGCTTTATAGATAAAATTATGCATAGATCATGTAATGAGAAGCATGAAATCTGCCTCTGTAACTAATTAATAATCCTATCAGGTTCTACTGGGGCACAAGTAAGTAAAATGGCTGCTGTATTTTTTCATATTGCAGTGGCACTTTTTCACGGATTAATGGTCAATTAAACCATACAATTTGACAACCCCTTATACTAAAGTACCCAGGTTGAGGACCCAAATCTCTATGTCCTTACCGCTGGTTCTTACCTATTTCAGTAGAATCAGCCATCCAAAGTAGGTTTTACTAGACGCTTAGCTCCCCTGTCAAGACACATTTCTTGAAGAATGTGCCTTCCCATTGGTGTAATTTCAGGTTGTGAAGGGGCAGGGCCAGACAAGGTTTCACAAAGCAGTCTTTAGCAGGCTAGTTCTACTAAATAAGGTAAGACCTAGCAGTTTAGGTCTTCATCCTGGGTGCTTTCACTATGAGATAGGGTGGAAGGGTTGTCATTTAAGATCACATCTCTGTGCTCACAACAGAATTATAGGTATAGTTAGACCATTCCTTTTGTATATATATATATTTGACTGTTGCTTTATACAAGCACTATAGTTATTTTTTGATTTTACAAAAACACAAAAAATATGTATTACCACAAATGTATAACTTATTTTAAATATTCTTGAGGGTGCATATATATTGTTTACTGTTATATTATTCTTTTTCAGTATGGCAGGAGGAGTTGCCTATTCTTTTTCAACATTATTTGGAGATGTCAATTCAACAAATAACAATAACACAAAAGAACTTTTGGAAAAACACAAACATTTTGTTAGAGAACAGCACAGCACAGAGCCAAGATTACTGAACATCATAAATGGAAGATAAAAGATCTATGGTTATATTATATTGTGTATGAAAATCTGAATCAATTATAATTTCTATAAACTTGAATACAGACTTACAGACCTCACAAAAGTACAACTGAGAATACTGTATTTCGTTGTATGTTATCCCTATTAGATGTATGTCTTGAATTTTTTTAAAGCAATTCATTTATGGGGAGTTTTCTACGTTAATGTTCATGCTGGAGTAAAATACCACTTAGGGCATTGTAGGCTTAAATGCTGTACTGAGTTTGCAGGAAAAAGGTTTTTACTGGAAGTGAATTAAAAAAAAAAAGGTTCCGCCCCTTACTTACAACTTTACAGACAGAAAATAGAATATTGAAAATCCAAGGGAATTTATAAAATCAAAGATGTATGCGACTCATCTTAAAAGATTATATCCTGGGAAGAAATAAGCAACACATTAAAAATCCCCCATAATAAATGGCTGACTTACACCAGAATAGCCCATTACGCCTCAACTTCCATAAATACCCACACACATCCTACCGAATTCGAAATAATTATAACAGAATTCAACTAGACACCAGGAATAATTTCAAAGATATATAGGATTGTTTGGTATGACAGACATCAAATAAAAAACAAACCAGCGTTAAAATGGGAAGAACGGTTACATTAACCAATAGAAGAATCCCAATGGAGCTCCATATCCTCGAGCTCTGCAAAATGCTCCTCTAACATAATAACCAAAGAAAAAACATACAAAATCCTATATGATTGGTATGTCACGCCAGCCTTCCTACATAAAATAAACCCTTCATTAGCAGGCGAATGTTTCAGAGGTTTTAAAACTTTAGCAGACCAAACACACTTGGTGGCAATGCCAAGAGGTTTTCAAATTCTGGAAAACCTGTGAACAATTGATACAGGAAGTCCTCACACTTCCAATACAACTTACCCCTTACATGGCTCTTTAACCTACCAACACCCAGATTAAAACCAGAGGCTCAGGCTCTGATAAGCCACATATGTGCTGCAGCCAGAATAAGGATAGCTTACACATGGAAAGGTGGCTCTTTAACCAAACCTGAACTAATCAAAAGAGTGTGGTGGATACATGACTGTGAACATTTAGCACATATATTAAATAATAACCTAAGAACATGGGAAAAGACATGGGATTCGTGGATATTACGGATGCTTCCAAATAATCCAAAAAGGACCGGGATCGAAGAGAGAGAAAAACGAAAAAGGGGTAATAATTTCTTTAAAAAAAAAAAGGATAACCCTCATAACAGGACATAATCGACCAGACCAATATATAGAGCAATTCCAAAATATTTCAGGAAGCTACATCAGACCCACAGTTTTCAATGTAAGTTTGGAAGAAGTTAAGGGCCCTATTTCTAAAAGATCGTTATCGAAAAAATAACAATCGCTATCGTAAAATAACAACCGTTATTTTCCGATAACAACCGTTATTTTCCGATAACGCCCAGTATTTTCCGATAACGACCGGTAATTACCGATATCGGAAAATACCGGTCGTTATTTTTTCGATAACGATCTTTTATAAATAGGGTCCTAAATGTTAAATCTTTATATAACTTTTAGAGAAACATTTTTTATCTAATTATTTATATTGTTATTAAAACAAAAAGAAAATGAATAAATAAGTAAAAGAAAACAATGTAAGATGAAGGCAATAGGAACCATGTAACAAAACTATTTTATTTATATCACATACTATTTGTACAATTTATAAATGGATATTAATGTTAACTGTTTTAATGACAAAAATCAATACAAATTTTATGAACAAAAAAAAAAAACAAGGTTCAGCAGAGAGCATTTCCTCTTGCTTATATGGAAAACCTATTGGTTTTGGTGGATAGTTTTTATTTATATCATTAAAATAGCCAATAGTCTATTTATTTTGGGACCTAAAGCACAACTCTTAAATTGTAACATTTAGGGCTGTATTTATAAATGCATTATCAGTAATGTTTGATAAGGCACCTTTGTAACCATCGATTGTAAAAGGTTGTATTTTTAATGGCGATGTTGGCTTTTGGCCATGGCAAAAATCTTCGCTTTCCTGGTGTAGTTTACGCATCCAAATCCTTTCCTACTTATTTGTTTTGTACAGATATACCTGTCCTCATTATCAATATATATACAATGCCTTTTTTTCAACCTGGCCTAGGAGTAATAAAAGTACGATATCTGTTTGTATATTGTTAATAAAAAAAAATACTGTACCAATTTTAGCATGTGTCCAGAGCTTTCTCTGTTTGATTAACATTATAATTCAAAGGTTTCAAAGACCTGCCTTTCAATATACAAAGGGTTAAGGAAAGCAATGTGCAGTAATTATTTTCTAAAGTGTTCAGGCTATGTGCTGATTATCTTTTCAGTTTTAGTTATCTTTCCAGTAGCAGGCAGCAAGTAAAATTCCTTGGGGTATGTCTCACTCCAGAAAGTAGGTGGAGTGTCTGTTCCAGGGAAAGATATATTTTTTGTCTTTACACTGCTATACCTTTTAAGGGAAAAGAAAGCTAAATAATATATATCAAAAATATATAGCCAGCAGCATTTAGGTTACAAGCAATGCTACCTAAAGGAACTTACTGACTGCGTGCCTATAAAATGGATGCAATAATAATTTTATGCACTACGTACTGCAATGCCTGCATTCTTACAGTATGTGGACTTTGTCTGCATCCAATTTTAACTTGTGCTTAAGTTAGCTAAGCTTATTAAGTTATGGTGACATCTACAGACACCATACATACTGGGTATTGTGCAGTAATATCGCAATGTGTATGGCCACCATTAGAGGGAACTATGGGACATATTTATAATGCATGATATTGCAAAATTGTAATACTAACCCTTTAGGTGGTAGTAAAATATTGTGCTGGATCAGTATTTTATGAACACATTGTAAAATACCAACTAAAGCACAATATGTTGCGATTGCACAGTAGTTTTCATTGGTAGCCAATGTGTTTTTCAACAGAAATGCTAGCTAAACACATTTTACTGCTGTCGCATATTGCAGCCCAGTTTCCATCAGATCGACTGATTTCCCACATTCTTTATGGGGAAGGTTGGCTGGGTATGCATACATGTCCCAACTGCAATGGCTCCCTTTGTCAGTATCAGGGAGGATCATTTCCACCTCATACACCATAATGATATTAGGGTTTTCCCTAAGGTATTAATGTGTATGGGCACCTTAAGTATGACCAGGGCTCGTTCTTCCCTTGGCCAAATAGCTTGCTGCAGCCCCCCTACCCTCCAACATTAACTTTTAAATAGGTTAGCTATTGAAAAATGCATTCCATAGAGCTGTGCTAAGATAGGGTTTACTATATTATCCTGCACCATTTTGTTTCTATTTGTGTGTCTATTAGGGTAATGTTGGAGGGTATGAGTCAGGATGGTGGTTAGAATCTCAGTGGCAAAAGTGGCACCACACTTCGCTTCTCTGAGCCTGATGACACACTGATAGTGGTGACAGGTGATTCAGGACTCAGTGGGGCAAGAGCAGCAGGCGGTATGGAATCACTGGGCAGGAAAGAGAATGGAAAATAGCGCAATGGTTGGCAGAGGTACCATGGCACAGCAGTAGTGAGTATGAGACAGCAGTAGTCAGGAGTACAATAGTACAGTAGTACAATAGCAGGCACAAACAGGCAGAAGCACAAACTATAGAAAACCCATAGAGCCTAGCACAAAAGTACAATCAGCGCCCCTTTGGAGGATAAGAAATTATTGGGTAGTTCTACGTATGACGTCAGTGCGCACACACATTTGCACGTGACATCACGTGACTGGTGCTTTAACGAATTCTGTGGGTTCCCAGGAATTTTTCTCTGGGCCATACCCTTTCCAATTGAAAAACACACGGTTAACCCTTCTCCAGGAGTTCATGATTTCCTCGATTTCAAATTCCTCTTGCTTTCGATGAACATTGATGCTGGAGGAGGTGTGTGGCATTGAGGAAAGGAACTGGGTACAAAAGTTTTGAGTAGGGAGACATGGAAGATGGGTGTACCCTGAATGTCCCAGGGAGAGAAAGTTCATAGGTGATTATTAATTTTCTTTTTAATCAGAAAAGGGCCTATGAACTTTGTTCCTATTTTTTTAAAAGGGCAAGACAATTTCAAATTAAGGGTGGATAGCCATACTAGGGGCCATATTTATAAAGCCGCGGTATCGCTTTCCTATCATAAATCTAAGATAACAAATGTAAATCCGAACGTAAATCTACGATACCGACCGTAAATCTAAGATAACCGATTGTAAATCTACGATAACAAAATTGTAGATTTATGATCCCCATAGAATACCAGTACGGTCTTCTACGATCAAGCGTTCGTTAATTACCATGATCGTAAATCAACTAACCCGCGGTATCGCTAAAAAGCAATACCACGGGTTTATAAATAGGGCCCTAGGGGCCCTATTTATAAAAGATCATTATAGTTATCGAAAAAATAACGATCGGTATCGTAAAATAACGATAACCGATATCGGAAAATACCGGTCGTTATCGGAAAATAACGGTCGTTATTTTATGATAGCGATCGTTATTTTTTCGATAACGATAACAATCTTTTATAAATAGGGCCCTAGGTCCCCAGGGTCAAATATGCTATTGTCTTTCCTTCCACACAGAAACCTTTGCGGCGCCGATCTTCCTCCATCACCTAGTTTCTTCTTACACAGAGGGGGGGGGGAGGGGAGAGGATTTTAATACTCTTTTTTTTAATACTCTTTTAATACACCATTAGGGATAATGTTACAAAAATATAGTAGTAAAATAGTAGATACAGATAAATACATAGGGGCATATTTATAAAGGGTTGTTAACTTCCTGCCAACGGTTTTCCTGCCATTTTCACCAAAATCAGAATTTCGGCAATTTATAAAAAGGACAAAAATGGAGGCGGAAAGTTAACGCAGAGGAAAGTTACCACAATAACATTGTATCAGTTACCGCTTGCTTCTATTTATAAAGTGGCGGTAACTGAGGTCTGGCCATTTCACTTCGCCAACTTAGAGGTGGCAAAAACGGTGACCGAGATCACCGCCACAGAGGCGGGGGCACTAAGAAGTTCCTTTTGGGGCTTAGGGGGTTCCACTGCTCAAACCCTTGGAAGGTCCTTTGCAGCACTTACAAGGGCCCTTTGGGGCATAAGGAGTCCCACAGCTCGTACTGGGAGACCCCCTTCCCGCCACTGAGAAGTGCCTTTGTTGGGAGTCCTGCAACTTGAACCAGGACCCCCTGTTGGCTTTTACAAGGGCGTGTCTTCTTTCTTCCATCCGTTGACATGTCTCCGCTGAAGTGGCCAACACTGGGAAGTGCCCCTGCGGCTGCCAGATCTGACGGGGTCTTGATCTAAGGTCTTCTTTCTTCGCAACCAGCAACACCATCTCCGTTGATATCGCCAATGCCAGGTGAGGTCACTGCGGCCACCAGTGACCCCGCTGACACCGGCGGCTTCAACACAGCCGATGTTGCTGATCTCTTCTTTCTTCAATCTTCTGCCATCTACTGCGATGACTTCTGAGCTCTGCGGAGGTTTGCAACTCTATATAGGTTTGCTTGAAGGACCAAATCCAATTCTGATTGGTCAATTTTTCATTGCTTGCGATCACATAGTTACACAGTAACCAATCATATTTCAGAAATCGTGTTTTAAAATATATATTAAATATCCCAATGAGAATTCAGCCCCACTTAACGGCTTCTTGTGCCAAGGGTAAATATCCAGAAAGCTTCTCTTCTATTGAGTGCCTCTTGTATATCTCCAACTCTCAGCTTTCTTTTAACTATTTAAATTCCATGAACCAGACACTGTCTGGGGTCACTTCCATTACACAGGTCAAAGTGTCTACCTATTGGCGATTTTTGATCAGCACACTTTATGGAATGCAAATGTTTCTTACCACACTCTTTCAGGGAGTGTTTCGTGGGGTCTACATATTGCTTTCCTTCCAAAGTTGATTTTTTTTTTTGTGAGAAGCTTGGGCTTTGGTGATAGTATCCTGTAATAACTTGTAGTTGGAGGAGATTGTTTTTAACCTGGTACAGGTAAAATTTGAGTAAGCTTGGCAAAAAAGTGGGTTGGGGGTTGGTATCCATAATTGGCATGAAACAGACACAGGCCAGTGGATGAATGGATCGAATTGTTGTATGTAAATTCAGCCAGGGCAAGAAGAGACACCCAATTGTGCTGGGAAAGCAATGTAACACCTCAGATATGGTTCCAAAGTTTGATTTGTGCGCTCTGTTTGTCCATTTGTTTGGGGGAGATAAGCTGAGGAAAAGTTAAGAGAAATCTTTAACTTAGCACACAAGGTTCTCCAAAAGTGAACTGGACCCCTCGGTCTGAAGTAATGTTGTCAGGAATGCCGTGGAGTCTGATAAATTCCTTGGTGTCAGCTTTGAGATCAGGCCACCAGAATTGTCCTTTGGAGAGTAGGAGATACTGGAATCTTAGCAGAAGCAGTCTTGATTACAGACAAGAGATCTCTTTGGGTTAACAGAAGAATTTTTTTTGCAGCAATAAATGATAGTGTTGTGCTCCTCCTCAATTTTAGGGATTGCAAACATTTGGTGAGATAGCACCTGGTTTGGTATTTTTTGACCCAGGTCTGAAGTTGATATGGATAGAGAACTGGGAGAAAAAGAGGGACCATTTGGTCTGGCGAGGGTTCATATGCCTGGCTGTTTTAAGGTATTCCACATTCTTGTGATCAGTGTATATAAGAAAAGGATGTATTGCCTCCTCAAGCAGGTACCTCCATTCTCCAGAGATAACTTGAGGGTCAATAATTCTTGATCCCCAACATCATAGTTCTGTTCAGCCGAGGTCTATTTCCTAGGAAAAAAAAGTTAACCATATGAAGCATGGATTTGTCAGGCAATACAATGATAAAATAATATATAAGCAAATTAATTGGATGTGCACTAGGCTTCTATTTTTTGTGAGCAAGGATTTGTTACCTGCTGCAATTTCAGAGGCATCGACTTCTAAGACAAAAGGCTATGTACCATGCGAATGTTGAAGGATAGGGGCAGATGTGAAAATCTTTTTAAGTAGTTTGCAGGCCTTGTGTGCCTCCGGCATCCAGAGAAAACGTGTGTCCTTGTTAAGTTGAGTAATGGGAATGACTATGGCAGAGAAGTATCAGATAAACCGCCTGTTAAAATAAGCAAATCCTAAGAATCTCTTGATCGCTTTCTTGTCTTCTGAAACCAACCATTCCAGGATAGCAAAGACTATCTGTGGGTCCATGGAAAGGCCAGTAGATGATAGGATGAAGACTAAAAATGGGAGAGTCTCTTTGAAATTCAAATTTTTTGGCCTTTGCAAATAGCTTATGTTGTCAGAGTCTTTCTAACACAGATAGGACATGAGTACGGTGGGAATCTAGAGAGGGTGAAAAAATTAGGATAATACAACATTCTGGTCTATGAAGTCTTTGAAAATATCATTGACAAAATATTGAAAATTGGCTGGGGCATTGCAAAGGCCAAAGGGAATAACGAGGTATTTGTAATGGCCAAAACGTATTCTGAAGTCTGTTTTCCCCTTATCGCCTTCACGGATCCTGAGCCTTTGAAACAGTTCAGGGTCGTAAGGAATGATCTTTTTTTTCCACAAAGAAAATTCCGACTCCTGCAGGGGAGGTAGAAAGGCGAATAAAGCCTTTTTTTTCAGGTTATCCTTGAAGCGTGGCCTGGGGTCATGTTTACGGAACCAGAAGAGCCCAGGTATAATGGGAAACAGTGAAGGGACCACATCAAACATAATATACTTTTGATG
The DNA here is from genome assembly GCA_019447015.1 of Hymenochirus boettgeri. NCBI lineage: Eukaryota > Metazoa > Chordata > Amphibia > Anura > Pipidae > Hymenochirus > Hymenochirus boettgeri. Next base: position 257,432,834 of record CM033469.1, on the reverse strand, counting down.
GTGGGTATCGATGGTTATGGGAAGTGCTATAGTCTCAGGGCAGACAGGACCAGATTTGATCAGGAAAGCATCGGCCAGATGCAGGTTAATTGACTTTTTTTTATCTTTTAAGGGAATGGCATATCTTTGAACAAAATTACAGTCCATTAAACAAAAACTTGCACCAGAATCAAGGATTGCTGGAAGCACCAAAGTCTCATTGGTAAGCTGAAGGGTAATAAACAAAGCCAAATGGTTAGGGTTGGTGTCCATAAGAACAAAGAAGGGGAAAATCCTGGAGAAGTATTCTTACCAGTGGGTCTGACTGGGCAATTGTGTAGGAAGTGTCCAGAGCTGCCAAAACAGAGACAGAGATTAGACTGCCTTCAGCATAGGCGTTCTTCAGCAGTGAGAGCAGGATGAACCGGTCCAACTTACATGGACTTCCGAAGAATCTGAACAGGGAGTAACAGAGGAAACTTGAACTGAGTGGAAAAGAGTCCTGGCAGACTCTCAAACCTCCGATCCCTAAAGCGGCAGTTAATCTGGATGGCTAGCCGGATGAGTTCTTCAATGTATCAGGAATTACTACGCGGGCAATTTCGTCTTTGAGGGGTTCAGACAGACCAATACGGAATTGGAATTTGAGGACAGAGTCGTTCCAACTAGTGTCACTGGTCCAACATCTGAATTCAGATACATTGTCCTCAGCTGGTCTCCTGCCCTGCTGGATACTGCACAGAACTGATTCACAGTGGAAGCTTTCTGAGGATCATCATATAATTTAGCCATGGCATCAAAGAAAGTGTCAATATTGCCTAACAAGGGGCTTCTTTTCTCTTTTTTTTTTTTCTCTTCTATGCTCAATGAGCATATGCTTGTGGTTTTCCATGGAGAAACGAGACCACATAGCCCACACTAATACTTCTTACTTACTTCCTTGCAGGGTTGCAGGGAAAATTAAAGCTGGCAGGAGTTCCTGAACACGCAAAAGTGTTGTCGGCCTCCAGAAAACTGATTAGGAGTAGAAACTCGCAGCTCAGGCATCATTGTCATCACGTCAGGTGATACAGGTGCTGGGAGTGGAGCAGCAATTGCATCCAGGGGGGTCTTGAGGCATCAGCTGGTCGGACTTGGACAGTTCTTCGACCTGGCCCTGGAGTTAAAAGTAGCCCCCCTGCAATTCTTTCACAGCTTGAGTCAGACCCGCAATCTGGTCACAGAGGTCTTGAAGCATAGCACTTTCGCGAGATTCCATAAGTGGCTGCTGTTATGGCTGGCGGTTAGAATCTCAGTGGTGAAAGTAGCCCCTACTTGTGTTTCTGAGCCTGAAGATACACTGATAGTGGGGACAGGTAATTCAGGACTGAGCGGGGCAAGAGTGCCTGCAGCAGGAGGTATGGAATCAGTGGGAGGAAAATGAACAGAGAATGGCACAATGGTTTGCATAGGTAGTATAGGTAGTATTTTTTTTTAACCCTAATGTAATTTTTCCCCCCAAAAAACCTATACGTATAACTAAGAAGGTTTCCATGTTGTTGCCAGTACAACTTACACCATAAGTAGTCTTGTGAGCATGTGCACCCTGGCCCCAGTATTCACTGTCTCAATGCAGAGTATATCTTATAAGGTTGTCTCCATACCAATACAGCAGTCCTTGGTAAGACTTTGAAAGCTGATTTTACTGGCATTTTTTCGTGATTTTGTTTGTACCAAGATATAAAGTTTCTAAATGTGCCTGTATACCTAGCATATGCAGTGGTGGCTCCATAGTGTGGTTTGCAATGGGATGTTACATTGGGAAATAAAAAGTTATGTATATAAGAGATGGGTTGTAGAATGATAACCTAACAATGCTCAAATACCACTAAATATGTGGTGCGGTGGGTAATACAAATAATAATACTAGAAAAGGAAATGAGTGATGGGGGAAACCCCCAATCACCAGAAACCCACTAAACTCTGCAGACTGCCTGCAGAGGCACTCTTATGTGTCAGTGTTTCCAGAATCCCCCGAAGTGTCTATGGTGTCTCTGGGTTTTCCTCGTGTATCTGTATGGGGGCCGTCTGCGCTGTCTGGGTCCCATCTCACCCACTAGCCAGCTGTACACACGTTTATGTTTATAATCTCGTTCCACCTTGAGAAACTTACTTTGTTTGAAAGCTACCAAATCAGCTCTATACTTGTCAGCTTGTTCACTTAGCTTCTTTAGCCAGTCCTGAAACTTATTAACTTTCATGTAGAATGTCCTGGTCTCTGCACTTTGGGGTTGTTCTATGGTGGGTGGAGTTTGTCTCACTGTGGGAGGCTATAAATTGGCCTAATTGTTATAGTATTATTACATCTTGATGATGGCCCGTTTGTTGGGTGGAAACGCGTTGATGTAGAGAATAACAAATAAAGAAAGCATTTTAAGTTATATTGACAAGTCCTGTGAGTGCTGTCTTTACCTGTACATATTTGGACTTGCTGTGATATGCACTCAGGAAGATGAAGTTTCAAGTGGTGTGCTTGCCTTTCATCTACCATATCTATCTATCTATCTATCTATCTATCTATCTATCTATCTATCTATCTATCTATCTATCTATCTATCTATCTATCTATCTTTCTTTCTATCTTTCTTTCTATCTATCTATCCTGCTTCCTTCACATTGAATGCCCCATTGCTGCTGAATAATATATATGTAAAAAGAATGTACGGCAGTGCACTCGTGGGTCTTTCTTTCGATTCCAATATTTATTTAGTGTTTAGACAAACATCGACGCGTTTCGGCAATGTGTAGCCGTCCTCAAGATATGATGTCATAGTGCCTACCTTTAACAACAGGTAAGTGACCTCCCACTCCCAAACTCCTCCCATCAAGCCCTTAACCCTTTCCGTCTGAAAAATACAGGAAACCCCACAAAGTGCCAAATGCTAGAAAAAAACAATCAAAATTTTAGGTTATCATAAAAACAAGAATATAAAAATGAAACCCAATAATACATGATATAACAATAGTATCATCTACTAAAATATCAGTGTTATTTTATCTACTTATATAAAGCATTTCATCCCATGATCTATGGAATACTGACTTATTTCAATGGAATATAACACCGTATCAGTAGACTGAGACTAATGGCTCAATCATCAGAGATGGATGGAAGAAAAGAATACATTGTAATATATCCAAGGTAACAATATATATTAGAGTTACCAACTGTAACCACTCTAGGATTATATCAGTGTCACGAACTTACTTGCCGCTCCGGTCCCGTGCCGCACTGCACTTTCGGGTGGGCAGCGTCTTAGACGTCATGACGTCGACACGCTGGGCGGCGTGAGAATTCAAAAACCGGCATCCTTCTGGACCCCGTGCCCGATAGTAGCGTTAGCTACCTCCCTGGCTCCTTGTACTCACCTGCCTTGGATCCTGCTCCTCTCCTGCTCCAACTACTTACCTTTACCACTCCAGAGAGTTTACCTACCTTGCCTGCTCCTGTGACCACTTACCTAGCCTGTTCCTGTGCCTTACTTGTTCCAGTTCTCCAGCATCTTGAGTTTCAGTTTCCAGCCGACTGTTCCCAGCAGCACCTTGTTCCAGTATTCAGCCTACAGTTCCCAGCAGCACCTTGTTCCAGCATCCAGTCTACAGTTCCCAGCAGCACCTTGTTCCAGTATTCAGCCTACAGTTCCCAGCAGCACCTTGTTCCAGCATCCAGCCTACAGTTCCCAGCAGCATCTTGTTCCAGCATCCAGCCTACAGTTCCCAGCAGCACCTTGTTCCAGAATCCTGCCAACAGTTCCCAGCAGCACCTTGTTCCAGAATCCAGCCTTCTGTTCCCAGCAGCCTCTGTGTCCTGCATTTTCCAGGACTATCCGCCTCCTCCTAAAGCGTACTTGTAAGTACGGCCGTTTATTACAGTACTATCGGGCCATGGAAACGCCTGAGGGGGCTATGGCAGAGTTGAGTAAAACTCTCCAAACTTTGTCCAAACGCATGGACATTTTTGAACACCATCAGGGCCAGTTGGCTCAGTTCATGGATACCCTCGCTGTCCGGCTTCCCCCAGCTTCTGCCTCTGCTCCGGGTTCTACGCCGCCTCCTTCTACGTCCGGATCCGGTGATCCTTCTCTTCAGGGAGAGCCCCGCATACCTCCGCCCTCACGGTTTGATGGTGATGCCCAAGCCTGCCATGGATTCATTAATCACTGCCGAATCCAATTTGAACTTCAACCATCTCATTTTGCATCGGATCGTGCAAAGGTTGGTTACATCATCGCCTTGTTGGAGGGCAATGCTCTGGCCTGGGCTTCTCCCCTATGGGAAAAAGACGATCCTCTAGTCAATAATGTTACCGACTTCTTGAGTATGTTTCGCAAGGTCTTCGATGCTCCAGGAAGAACCTCTGCTGCCTCCTCCCGTTTGATGCAGCTCCGCCAAGGGTCTCGTTCCGTGGGTCAATATGCTATTGAATTTCGTACCCTTGCAGCGGAGACTTCTTGGAACAATGAGGCAATTACAGCAGCCTTTTGGCAGGGACTCTTTGATCACCTCAAGGATGAATTAGTATCTAGGGAATTACCTGTCCCATTGGAAGACTTGATTACACTATGCATCCAGATTGATACCCGCTTTCGTGAACGGCAGGCAGAAAGGTCTGCAGCTCGTTCCAGCTTCCCTAAGAGCATTCCTAGGCCTGCTCAGACCTTTCCGCAACCAATATCTTCGGTTGAAGAGCCGATGCAAATTGGCGGCACTCATCTGTCTCCTGAGGAAAAGTCACGCCGACGTACTAATGGACTTTGTCTCTATTGTGCTGGGCAAGGACACTTTGTAAGAAATTGTCCCCAGAAGTCGGGAAACTCCATGACCTAGAAGTTAAGGAGGAGCTCCTTCTAGGTAATGTTAAGTCTCCTGCCAAATTTGAACCACTGAAACTCTTTCTAACAGCAACTATCACCATTAATGGTAAAACTTTTTCCTCCCAGGCCTTTGTCGATTCTGGTGCAGCTGGAAACTTCATTGATTCTACCTATGCAGCACAATTGGGGCTTCCTCTCCTTCACCTACAGCAACCTCTTCAAGTTCTGGCTATTGACAATAACTCTTTGGCTTCTGAATTCTTCTCCAAATCTACATACGAAGTCCTATTTCGCATTGGCATATTTCACCAAGAACGTTTGTCTTTTTTTGTCATCCAAAGCCCTTCCGCTCCCCTGATTCTCGGACTTCCATGGCTCAGATTACACAACCCTGTTATAGATTGGTCTAACAATGAACTCAAGTCTTGGAGTCCTTTCTGTTTTGAAAATTGCCTTTCTACTCATTGCACCACCATTACCTGTGAAAATAAATCTGAGAAAGATCTCCCTGAATGTTATCATGATTTCTCTGATGTGTTTTGTAAAAAGCGAGCTGAAAAGCTACCACCGCACCGATCCTACGATTGCCACTTCGATCTTCTCTCTGGTACTATGCCTCCTCGGGGACGCACATACCCACTGTCTCCCCCTGAAACTCTAGCCATGAAAGAATACATTACTGAACATTTGTCTAGGGGTTTCATACAACCTTCCAATTCCCCTGCTGGTGCTGGGTTCTTTTTTGTTGAAAAAAAATACGGAGGTTTACGACCCTGCATCGACTACCGTGGGTTAAATAAAATCACAATAAAGAATCGGTATCCTCTTCCTCTCATCTCTGAACTGTTTGACCAGATAAAAGGGGCTAAAATATTTACCAAACTGGATCTTCGGGGGGCATACAATCTGATCCGTATACACAAAGTTGACGAGTGGAAGACCGCCTTTAACACTAGGGACGGTCACTACGAATATCTCGTAATGCCCTTTGGCCTTTGTAATGCTCCAGCGGTGTTCCATCAGGGCCAGTTCGTAAATGACATTTTCCGGGATATGTTGGGAATCTCTGTAGTAGTATAGTTCGCTGACATTTTAATCTTTTCTCAAGATCTGCCCTCACACCGCCTCCATGTTAAACAGGTGTTACTACGTCTGAGAGAGAATAGTCTATATGCCAAACTGGAAAAGTGTCTGTTTGAGTGTTCGCAAGTACCCTTTCTGGGCTACATCGTATCTGTGCAAGGTTTCCAGATGGATTCTGTGAAAGATTGGTCTCTTCCTATGGGAACCAAAGCTATTGAAAGGTTCATTGGGTTTGCCAATTATTACAGACAATTCATTCAAGGGTTCTCTTCTATAATTTCTCCGATATTAGCCCTCATCAGTAAAGGTGGTAAGCCTCATTCAGGTACATTCCCTGCAGCCCTTGAAGCCTTCAAGCGACTCAAGGAAGCCTTTGCTGATGCACCTGTTCTAGTACATCCAGATCCTAGTCTTCCCTTCTACATCGAAGTTGATGCCTCGGACTTGGGCGCAGGAGCCGTCCTTTCCCAAAGACAAGGCACTAAAAGGAAACTCCATCCCTGTGCTTATTTCTCTAAGAAGTTTCTACCCAACGAGCGAAACTATGATGTTGGGAATAGGGAACTTCTTGCCATCAAGCTGGCCCTCGAGGAGTGGCATCATCTATTGGAAGGCACCTCTGTACCTATCACCATATTTACTGACCATAAGAACCTCGAATACATCCAGAATCTTAAAAGGTTAAATCCCCTTCAAGCACGGTGGTCCTTATTCTTTTCCCGATTCCAAAAACAAAAAAGCTGACGCCCTTTCCAGATCATTTGTTGCTTCTGACTGTATTAATCAAGATAAGGGCCCCATTATCCCAACCACTAAAATCTTGGCCTCTATATCTCCTCAACTCTGTTCCAAGATTCAAGCCGCACAAGATTCTGCTCCTCCAGACACACCCTCTGGCAAAATCTTTGTTTCTGTTTCACTTCGGAAAACTATCCTTCAACATACTCACTGTTCCAAGCAAGCCGGGCATCCCGGTGTTAACAAAACTTTCAATATTCTTGCCCATTCCCTTTGTTGGCCCAAAATGAGAAAAGATGTTAAAGACTTTATTCAAGTGTGTACCAGCTGTGCTTAATCCAAATCTCCTAGAACCCTCCCCTGTGGTCTTCTTCATCCCCTCCCCATTCCGTCCAGACCTTGGACCCATCTATCCATGGACTTTATTGTTGAACTTCCGCCTTCCAAGAAAAACACGGTTATATGGGTGACAGTAGACCGCTTCAGCAAAATGGCCCATTTTGTTCCCCTCCCCAAACTACCATCTTTGACGGAGTTAGCTCAACTATTTATTTCTCATATCTTCCGCTTTCATGGACTCCCTTCTGAAATAGTATCTGACAGAGGTACTCAATTTGTTTCCAAATTTTGGAGAGCTCTTTGTAAATCCATGAACATCAAGTTACAATTTTCTTCGGCTTACCACCCACAGTCCAACGGGGCCACTGAACGCACTAACCAGTCTTTGGAACAATATCTTCGTTGTTACATTTCCTATACTCAGGATGATTAGCCTGACCTTCTGCCTTGGGCTGAGTTTGCCCATAACAATTCACCTCATGCTTCTACTGGGAAATCTCCTTTTTTATGTGTCTTTGGGACGAATCCTAGATGTTTTCCTCAAGATTTTCTTTTCACACATGTACCCGCTGCCAATGACTCGGCGGCCCAGATGACCACTATCTGGCATGCTACGGAAATCAGCCTTCAGAAATCTGCTTTGGTACAAAAAACTGCAGCAGATAGGAGACGTAGAGAACCCCCAGTTTATTCGGTTGGAGATAAAGTGTGGCTCTCCTCTGCTCATATTAATCTACGGGTTCCTTCCTCCAAACTGGGACCCAAATTTATTGTCCTTTTTCCTATCCTGGAATTAGTCGGTCCAGTGGCTGTTCGCCTCCAACTTCCTTCCAGCATGCGGATTCCGAACGTGTTTCATATTTCTCTCATCAAGCCAGTGTGCTCTAATCAGTATTCCACATCTTTACTACCTCCCGTTCCAATTTCCGTTGATGGTCAGCAGGAGTTTGAGGTCGAGAAGATCTTGGACTCTAGATTCGTGAGGAGGTCTCTTCAGTATTTGGTCCACTGGAAAGGTTTTGGTCCGGAAAAAAGAGCTTGGATTAAACATTTTGATTTGCACACTCCTCGTCTAGTCAGAGCTTTTCACAGGAGTTTTCCAGGGAAACCTGGCCCGTTGGGTTCTGTGGCCCCCTGTAAGGGGGGGTACTGTCACGAACTTACCTGCCGCTCCGGTCCCGCATTGCACTTCCGGTTGGGCGGTGTCATAGACGTCATGACATCACGACGCCGACACGCCGGGCGGCACAAGAATTCAAAAACCGATGGCCTCCTGGACCCCGTGCCCGATAGTAGCGTTAGCTACCTCCCTGGCTCCTTGTACTCACCTGCCTTGGATCCTGCTCCTCTATTGCTCCAACTACTTACCTTTACCGCTCCAGAGACTTTACCTACCTTGCCTGCTCCTGTGACCACTTACCTAGCCTGTTCCTGTGCCTTACTTGTTCCAGTTCTCCAGCATCTTGAGTTTCAGTTTCCAGCCTACAGTTCCCAGCAGCACCTTGTTCCAGTATTCAGCCTATAGTTCCCAGCAGCACCTTGTTCCAGTATTCAGCCTACAGTTCCCAGCAGCACCTTGTTCCAGTATTCAGCCTACAGTTCCCAGAAGCACCTTGTTCCAGCATCCAGCCTACAGTTCCCAGCAGCACCTTGTTCCAGCATTCAGCTTACAGTTCCCAGCAGCACCTTGTTCCAGAATCCTGCCTACAGTTCCCATCAGCACCTTGTTCCAGAATCCAGCCTTCTGTTCCCAGCAGCCTCTGTGTCCTGCATTTTCCGGACTATCCGCCTCCTCCCGGCCGTTTATTATAATCAGTGATAGAATAAGTGTAGAACCAGAACTTTTACATCATCTTATTACAGAGTCATAAATACATTTAGAGAAAGCACGATAATATTAACTGCTCATTGAGACCCGAGTGACAATGTGTCCAGGGTTTTTATCCACCAGGCTTCCCTGCACAACAATCTTGTGGCCCACTCATATGGATTAGTTCCCCCTGTAACTTGTTCAATTGCCATCCATTTGAAGCTGGCCAATGTATGTTTTGCCTCCTTAAAGTGGCAGGCCATTGACAATTCCCCAAATTTAGATGTTTCCTGAGTGGTAATAGTGTTTCCTTCGGATAGGGCTGTGCGTATAGAGGACCTATGGTTGGCTATTTGATCCCTAACTGAGGTGGTGGTTTTTCCCACATAATAAAGGCCGCAAGGACAGATAAGATGTTAAACCTTTGTTCGCATTTATACGAGGGAGAAATTTAAGAAATTTGCTAGTCAAGACAGACCTTAGCACAAGAACTAAGAGTCCACTTTCATGATTACCCGGTTCTGAAAAGGGATGTTACAAATGCAGCGGATGTCAAGCCTGTCAATCTATGATATGTGGAGAAGACTTTCCACATCCACATAAGGGCTGGAGGATTAACATTAAGTATAGACTCTCTTGTTTAAGCACTCATGTTGTATACATTATAAAATGTCCCTGTGAACTGTATTATACCGGTAAAACAGCGACCACACTAAGAGATAGACTGGCCAACCATAAACAGGCTTTGAGACGGTTACTGTTAGGGACTTGTCTGAACACCAAGTTTGGCGAGATGTCAGTAGCAAAACATTACAAAGAGGCAGGACATCAGCTGTCCAACATTAAATGGATGACTATAGATCATGAACCTAAGAAGAAGGGTATTGATCGAAATAATGCATTTCTTAGAAGAGAGGCTAAGTGGATTCGAACGCTTGATACGTTAGCCCCTAGGGGGCTTAATGAATAGTTTTATCTTGCTATCTATAGCCAGCCTCCTTGTATTATGGGTGTGTCCTGTAGTGTATCCTTTCCCCTTGCCCGTAGCCTTGAATTTACCTTTGATAGTTCAATTCCTCCTTGACCTTTTTCGAACTGGCGTTTTACCAGATTTTCTTTCGGGTCCGGTTTAGATTTACCCCACACTAATGCGAGTGCTCCGATGTTAGAGGTAGGATGGGTATGATCCTCGTTCATGCGATATTAATAGTGTCTAGTAGGAATCCTGATACTTAGAGAAGATATGATCTACTAGTCCCCATTGGTTCGGTTAGCTCTAAGACTGTCTTTTATTAGCCTACTGTGTTACGCTCTGTGTTACGCTCTTAATAGAGCTTGGGGCTATAAGGTATCATAACGAATGCTAAATGGGTTATTATGTTCATGATAATAATCGGTAACCATTGATACTTTGTAACTGAGCAGTTCCTGTTAGTGACTACAGTATCTTACCTTGGATATTTTTAAATTATATTTTATCGTGCACTGCACATAGGGTTAAAGTTTGAGGTGGGTGGTGTTGGGGGGTGTTGGTGGGAGGGTTATTATCTATTTATACTTCTTGTTATCAATATGGCGTATCCTGACGATGACCACATGGTGGCTGAAATGTGTCGATCCATGTCATTTTCAATAAAAGTTATTTTAGTCCATGGAGTGCTCCTAACTTCTATTACTATATATATATGAGAGAGAGAGATATGTAGGCACTCACACTTGAGGGTATACTTGCCCAGGTGCAATACAATTTCCAAATTGAATAGAAAGAAGCAAGATGGTGCACTCAAAGGGTCTTTTCCAAAATTTTTATTCATATACAGGGAGATACAATATAGCCCTTTTTCATCTAAAACCTATGATAACCCGAAAAAATTTCGGGTTAACGGGGGTTTTAGACGGAATTTAGAGCACAGCGCCGTTTCCAAATGTTTTTGGAAACAGCTCTGTGCTAACGATCCAAAACCCCTGCCGTTAAGGTTTGTGCTACCTCGTAATCTCGTTTATGTCAGTTATTGTATTGCGGGATCGGGCTAAGTTAAGTAACGCGGCGTGGGGTATTGGATCTCCCCGATTGTGTTTCAACAATGTTTCGTCTCGTCTCCTTTATCAAGCCTATACACAACACGCCCTGTGTGCCTTTTATACCCATATGTAACACCCCCACTGTGACATCATCAGTGCAAGACATAAACATTTTACATATGTAAACAGATATTTCAATCTATTTAAACAGAGACATGTGTGCCTATCAACATCATTCATATAAAGTGCTATAGATTAAAGTGACTTAAAGTGCACAGTGTCAATAATATCTTAATATCATAACAACCCTTTAAAGATATTCAATGCTAAAATATATGCATTATAAAAGTGCTAATAGGTGATAAAAATGTTTAAAATCAACTATTTAGTTATCAATGTAAAGTATAAAGAACAAGATAACATTTTAATTATAATGATAATAAAGACATCTAGACCATAAATAACATTTATACAAACATAGAAAAGATAGCCAATGCTTATTCCTAGGCCCCATACAATAACATGTTATCTGCACACTGGCATACTTTATAAACAAAGGGGTTTTAGTATACATTGCTGTGATATTGTACGGGGCCTAGGAATGTCCATTGATTATCTTTTCTATGTTTGTATAAATGTTTGACCAGATCAGTAGCACTTCCGCTTAACATAGTTTTAAATTAGCCTAATAGGTGTGCTATTTATAAATAGATGAATTTTCGCCTTTTTGCCACTTTTCTGCCTTTTGTTGCTTTTTTTTGCAGTGTTACCAGAATTTTCACCAAACATCATTACTTACAGGAATGTTCCATTAACATGACTATTTCTTACACAGCACTATGGTATGTTCCCATATTAATTTAACTGGTTTGATAATTAGCTGCAGTTTGCTGAAAATAAGTAATAATAAAAAATGCATCCTATTAATAAAATAGAGAGAAAATTTGCCTAATGATGTTTGGCTATTTTTAAATAACAAAGATAAGTGTTCAGTGTGTATTAACTATTAACCAGTTTAATACTACTTTGAAAAACCACCAGGGAGTATTACCTATTTACCATCACATGTGCTGAGCTTTTTCAGCATTATTAGTGCTACTTTTTGCTACATAATTTTCGCTTTTGATGAAAATTCGCCTTTTTAATAACTTTGATGAAAGGAAAAGTTGAAAGTTTAAATAATTATGGTAAAGTCTGGTGTGGAGAAAAAGCAAAAATAATGCCCCTTTATAAATACGTCCCTCAGACCCCCATTTGACTTTATTGGTAAACAAATAAAATCTGAACCTTTAAAAAAAAAAAAGATCTTTCAAAAGCAAAAAATTAACATTTAAAAAGCAAAATCTCAGATTGTATTACAGTAAATGCTGGAAAATAGTCTAACACCCCCTGAGTAATTATTAGTATTGAGAAACACTCTACAATGTACTGACACCTCCATGGACCCATTGGCAGGCTAAATAAATGGCCACTTATGCATTTTTGCCACCTCAGAATTGGAATGGCTGAACTTAACGCAAAAATACACTTTTTGCCATTTTATAAATATGCTTGAGCGGTTACTGCAGCGATGTATGGTGAAAAGCAAAAAGCGAAAATGTAGCGGTAATGACCGTTCACCACTGGTTGTCACTGCTTTATAAATAGCGAAAAGTCCAAATTTGGCGAAAAGGCAGCGTTAAAGAAGGCAAAGTTTAACAAACCTTTATAAATATGCCCCTATATTGTTATCTAATAAATTTGTGACCGAATGTTGAATCAAAACTTTATGTTGTGTGTTGGGGGGATGTTTGGTAGGTTAGTTTAATTTGGGGGGGGTCACAAAAGTTAGCCACTACCAGATTCAACTACATTCACAACTTCTCTTCTTTTAAGAACTGTAAACAATAAGCAACTTTCCTTCCCAAATATCTATAATTTTATACGAAGAAGAAGCAAGTATCCCTACCTTTCATTCTGCTTTCATTTAAAAGTAATTATCTTTAGAAATTTTGCAGCACTTGCAGCTTTTAGTTTCCCTGGCTGAGTTCAAAGAAAAAAATAGTTACAAATATAAAAAAGTGTCGGGAGCCAGGCTGGGAAATGACAATATTTTTCTTTGAACTCAGCCAGAGACTGAAAGCTACAAACACTCAAGTGACTAAACTTCTAAAGCAAATTACTTTTAAAATAAAGCCTATATTTGCTCCTGACTTTTCAAAAATGATGGATTTAGGGGTTATGGAATTATAGATTTAGGGGGTTATAGAATTATTGATTTCGGGGTTATAGTATTATAGATTTAAGGGTTATAGAATTATTGATTTCGGGGTTATAGAATTATTGATTTCGCGGTTATAGTATTAATAGATTTAGAGGTTATACTGTAGAATTATTGATTTCGGGGTTATAGAATTATAGATTTAGGGGTTATAGAATTATTGATTTTGGAGTTATAGAATTATTGATTTAGGGGTTGTTGAATTATAAATTTGGGGGTTATAAAATTATAGATTTCTGGGTTATAGAATTATTGATTTTGGGGTAGAATTATAGATTTAGGGGTTATAAAATTATAGATTATGGGGTTATAAAATGATTGATTTAGGGGCTATAGAATTATTGATTTAGGGGTTATAGAATTATTGATTTAAGGTTATAGAGTAATTGATTTAGGTGTTATAGAAATATTGATTTAGGGGTTATAGAATTATTTATTTAAGGTTAAAGAGTTATTGATTTCGGGGTTATAGAATTATTGATTTAAGAGTTATAGAATTATAGATTTAGGGGTTGTAGAATTATAGATTTAGGGGTTATATGATTATAGATTTAGGGATTATTGAATTATTGATTTAGTGGTTATAGAATTAAAGATTTTGTGATTATAGGATTATAGATTTAGGGTTTATAGGATTATAACTTTGTTATGTTGTTTTTTATGCTGTCCTTTTAATTTATCATAACATTTCATAATTTTCTTGTAGAACAACTTCCACGATTACAGTGTATATCTTACCATATCTAGGCATGAATTACTGAACAAAATCAAACAAATGTTAGAAATTTCTGTGTTTTGGATTCTTTTCTCAAATGTCAGTGTAAATGAAGATACAGCTAAACCAGCTGCTACAAAACTATAATTCCAATCATCCAACTGAATTTCTGAGTTTCTATAAATTCTATTAAAATACATTGGCATTACTGATAAGTTCTGGTTTCAAAATTAATTGTTGTTTTCATTCTAATTTTCAAAACTTAGCAGAACATGAAAAATCAAAAAAAAAATTCTGATTATTAAATCGAAAAATTAGAACAAAAAAAATAGCGTTTGAAAATTCCATTTGAAAAGTTGAATATTTAATCGTTTCACCAGTTTTGTTCATCTCTATATATTTTTCAATAAAGAGCTGCTATGGATGCATTGATAACCAAAACCAGAGCTCCAGGAAAGATTATAAAATATAGTATTTTAGCTAATTGTCACATCTGGTATCTGATATTAGTGTTAGATTTATGATTTTTAACTTTCTATCACATTGGTATTTAAACTGTTCCTCAGACAATTACCAATAATGTAAATTACTAGAAACAGATATTATATCCCTTTCTCAAACAGCATGTGTTGTCCCTACCATATTGCTCCTTTCAGGTTTTTGTTGCTCAAATCAGATTAACTTATTTTATAGCCTGAGCTTTACATGCTGGTTTATATGCCATACTTTCTGTAGTATAAAATATTTTAGCCAAAAGATTTGTAAGCCTTCCACCATGTTAAGGTAGACTCTTTCAGCAGGGCCTAACTAACCTAACTAGTCTAACAAACTTATCAAAGCAACCTAACCATATTAAAGGATTTTAACAACATCATATCTGTTACTAGGGAAAATTCTTTTATTTTTTTTCTTCACTGGTCAAGGAACATTTTTTTCTACAACTGCCTGTGTGCCACATTTCTTCTTCATGCCGGGGTGCCGCCTGAGACAAATGCCTCACTCTGCCTAATGGTAGATGTGGCGCTGGATACACATACTCTTTGTATCTCATGACACTCTATTGGTTACATTACACAATCTGGGAACTGATTACTATGAAGTTATACAACTGAGACCACAATGAATTCCTCCGCTGCACTGCCAGGCCCTTTGCTTGCGCGAAAATGCAAGCAGAGGAGCGGGACCGGCAGTCGCGTCTGTGATTGGCTGAGCGGCAGCTTTATGATATTAAAACTATAGCGGTTGGGGCTGGGGGAGCAGGGAGACTATTATATGAAAATATTTTTACGCTAGGGGGAGGAAATCTAAATCGGGAGGGAGAGGGAGGGGGAGGGAAGGGGAGAAGGGCTGCAGTGCGCATGCCAAACTTCTCCCGGAGGGGAGACAGGAGGCAGAGTCCTATACGGACTCTGCAGTACTCCTGGTGGACTTGGGGGGGGGATAGCAGAAGAACCATATGGAGCTGGGATGTAAGGTAAGGATTAAACTACACTACACAATGGGGCCAGTAGTGAGGGGGGTTATAGTTTTGGGGGTGGACATGCCCTTTAAGTACACAGGAAAGTCCTAATTAGCATATAACAGCCAGGTGTTAGCTAATTGGGACTTTCCAGGGTATTTCATTGCCAACAAATTCTTATACAAGTCATTCTGAATTGAGAAAGCCATTCGAATTGATCCAACTAAATACAACAGATATACCATGACCTGGATGAATGATAACCTTCACAATCCGAAGAGATTGAATCTCCCCAAGGATCGCCTTAAAGGTAATGATGGAACATTTGGTGAAAAACAACTCTCACAATGCTCCAAAGGAATTATGGAATTCATTCTTGAAAGAACAGAGGTATTGCTTAAAGATATTAGAAGGACATATTATAGAATTGGGTCAACAATTAGAGAAATGTAAATAAAGTCAGGACTTTGTCAAAGTTAATGAATTTATAAGAATGAATGTAGATAGAATTGAAAATGAGATTAAAGAAATGGTGGGAAAGTTAATGAAAGATAGTGAGGATTTTAAACAGGGTAAGATAGTAGAGTACAATAGGAGAAAAGGGGATTTTAAAGAAGAAATGAAAGATCTAAATCTAAAATTGAATAAAGTGATTAAAGACGTTCATCTCTTTCCTTGATAAGATCTTTAAAGGAAAACACCAGAATAGCATGTTAAATCAGAAAGACATTAAGGCCCTCGACACATTGTCAGAATTATAAGGGGAATGTAGTATTTTAGATGATGAAAATAATCTAAATCTGATATAAATATTTTGAAAGCTATGGGGTATACAAAGGTGTGTGTAAAGTCTAATAGATTCCTGTCATTATTATAATTATAGTGAACCTATGATAATTTCACACAATTTAAAAAGGGTGAAAGACCTAAACAATTTACAGATAGAGAAGAGAGAGATTTTCTAACTAGGATAGCAGACAAAGGAAGTAAGGTTGTTGTGATGAAAAATAAATAAATGTCAAGGTTATGAGACAATTATGTGAAAAAGAGCAATAGGAGAGGCTACACATCAATACACAACGTTTCGGGGATAGGTGTTGAGTATTAATGTGTTATTGGAGTGCGACCCTTGATTTATGTTCTTGCTGAATTATATGTTCCTTTGAATTACTGTAGCATCTGCGTTGGATCAAAGAGAGCACTTTATACATTGTGGCCAATATTAGAGGCTGGCTGAAAATAAGATACAATGGCAGTTAGAAATTTTAGAAGAGGCATATACAGGTTTTTCTTTTAAAGAAAAACATTATTTGTAAAAAATAATCCTTGTGTGCCCATTTTTTTCACAATACCAAAAATCCACAAAAATAAGTAACATCCTCCTGGAGGGCCCATGTGTTTATGTGATTTTACGATCCTTTTTGCTCAATATGCACTCTTACATCCAGGGTACCAGTACCGTGAGTTAGCATAAAAGCACGGTCGTGTACTTACGTTTATGGCCCCTGTTATACATTTATGACCATGCTTCCGTACAATACCATGTGGTACTAAAGTACCGCAACGGTATTGTATAGGTGAATGTAATTGTAAAATTGCGGCCTTAAAAATACTGCCTGTTAAAGGTACAAGTCAATTTGTCGGCTGTCCTGCACACTATCCACTTCCACTTTTGAGTCTTTGTGCTGGGTGCTACTGATTCACCTAAGCCATAGGTGTATACATCTAAGCATGTCCAAAAAATCAGTGCACACCAGACTTGCAACTTGTTTTAATAACACGTGACGTTTCAGTGTCAAGATGGCACCTTCTTCAGACATTTTGACACCGAAACGTCAAATGTGTCAGGCAGCATCGCTTACCTGCTCCACACTCCTACGGTGCGCGCGGTGTTCGGTGTCTTCGGCTGCACACGCATCATCTTCCAGGTGCACCCCGCTGCTGGTCTCTCCTGGCGCTGCGCGGACGCACGCAGGTGCCTCTTATCTCCTACGTCCCTGCTGTTGTATTGGACGGAGGAGATTAAGGAGGTTAACTTTCCTTGTTAACCAATACTGCATCAGACTTCGGTATCCTCTATCCCATTGGTCCCTCTGCCTATTTAAGCCTGTTTCTGTTGTTTCCTCATTGCCTGTTATAGTTTTGGTTAGCCAAGCTAGTGGTTCCTGCTATTTGTTAGTAGCCAAGTCTTGTTCATTGTTCTTCTCATTGTTCATTGTATCCTTGTCCTCTTGTTCTCTGGTCTTCCAGCTCCTGTGTTTCTCCCTTGGTGTTGCGGTTTCCTTGAGTGTACCCGGCCTCAGCATCTATACCTTGTACTCTAAGATCTGGGGGTAACCATGTACAGCGAGGTGTGACAATCGGGGGCTTGTCTATAGGTGAAGACAGCGGCTGTAGATTGGAGTATAGGCGCTGAAGGTGTTGCCTAAATTCTGGCAATAGTAATATATTTAATTTAGATTATTATGTATCTTAATATTAATATGATAAATTCACATACATATCAATACCAGTAAATATATTATATAATACCATTTTAACTATAAAAATAACTTTGAATCAGAAGTAGATAGCTCAATCAAAATAACATTTATTAGACAAAGATAGCTACCTCTTGAAGTGCATGGGCCTTAGGTCTTCCACCTCCAAAGAGAGAGTAGAGAACAAGAGCCTATACAGGGCTTGATACTCATCGCTGAATACTTGTATTGACCAATAAAAGCAGTGTATGTGGCCAGTTCACAGGTGTAATCTAAAGAATGGTACATACAACATGCACATGAAAAAGTCACATTCATATGAAATTTACCTTCTTTACTATGGATCAGTGCTTTAGTTTTTAAACAGCTGCTTGTTTATTAATTATTAGTAATACATACAGCTACATGTTAAGGTCACAAGGAATTACGGTAATGTTGTTAATGCTGATCATACTGTAGTATTATATAATACATAAGGCTCTGGATTTAGAATGGGGAGGTGCAGTGGCGAGAATCTATATTACAGTCACTCAGTGATGTCACTGAGTGACTTCCTGTATTCCACTGCTCCTCCCCATTTCTCTCTCCCTGCCTGTATTAGTAATTTGGATAACAAGCCCGTTTTTGTACACTGACTGACAGACTCAATTACTGTGATGATAGGGAGGAGTGAGAAGCCGAGTCAATTATGACTCACAGGAATGTGCTCACTATTCCTTATTAGCACAGTAATTCAGTCAGTCAGTGTAACGAACCGGAATTGCACCGGGTGAGAGACGATGTTTATTGTCTTCTTTTAGTTTGAGATTGAAACGGCAGTTAACTATTTGTATGTAGAAAAACGGGCTTGTTATCTATATTACTAATACAGGGGGGAGAGAGAGGGATGGGGGGGACTGTGCTGGATTTTTCTTTTTTTGACCTTATGTATTATATGGAATAATACCCTACCTACAGAATAATATATGGATATTACTTCACCTCGGAGTTCCCTGACCTCTATAAAAACACTCGGCCTAATGACATTGTGCTTTTATATGGTCAGAGAACTCCTCGGTGGCGTAATCTCCTTATATTACACTGTAGGTAGCGTATTATCCCTTATATAATTGCTGCTTTGGCATGTCTAGGGCAAAAAGGTTCACCAGAGACCATTTCTAGAAAAAGCACATGCAGCACAGCCAGTGTAAACAGAGAGTTAGTCTGTGTTCACATACTACTGTAGATTTGACTGTTAAGACTTATCATTAGGCGATGGATCACTTCTACACATAGGGGAGGGGGAGAGTATACGAGACCCCCTATGACTCCCTGATTATGTTTAGTAATCCGGGAGGATCACTTAACAATATACACAGGAGCTAAAGCACATTCATCAGATGCTACAGCTGACAATTATCTAATTACACAAGGCCTTAAACATCAATATTTGGGTTAATGCAGGCCACCTTAAATAAAATGCAAATATTACCCAGCCCTGTTCATTACCTGCTAAAGTGCAGATACCTTATGACATTATTCAGTTGCTGTAAGTGTCCTGGAAAAGTCAACCATAACATTACAGTTATAGAGAGGTGCTTCTTTTGGCAGAGGAGGCACCGTCAGAGATAGGAGCTTCAGAGGCACAAGCAGCTTTTTTGAAAGCTCGCATCCCAGCTTGTGAGTAAAAATGGAAGAGGGGACTACCTCCAAGGGAATCATGGATTTTATTTTTTAAAAATGTGTTCTTTTAAATTCACACAACTGTTTACATTATACATCAATTAAGGCAACAAGTAGTAGGGTTTTTTTAGTGATTACATAAAATTGCAAAACAACAACATATCTTATAGCACTGACATTTGTACATATTTATACATTGATTATTTTTTTTTATTCCAATTTTTTTGCCTCATTGATCACAATTATATAGAAATAAGCTACACTAGTAACTGTGTGGAAAATTAAACACAGCAATAAATTACATGTAATTATTTTTGACACCTAAGCTTTTACTGCATATTTCTAGCTGGTTTGTACAGCTGGTCCAGATCTATCGAGACATTTGTTCTGGGAGTTTAGCCATAAATTTAACATTTCTATCCATGCTGGTATAGGGTTTATTTGGCTTTAATTAAGTTTTTTCCCCCCCTTTGTAGTGACTGCAGTGGGCAGAGGGAACACTGATTCCGGGGTCTTCTTGTTTCTTTCTTCTTAAATGTAATGCAAGTAGAGTTTGAATTTATTATCCTTTTTCCTCCTGTCAACTATAAAACCAAAATAAAGAAAAACAAAACAAATTTTAAAGAGCACTAAAACTTAAAGGGCATATTCACTCCCAAAACTATAATTGGACCCACTACTAGCCCCACTGTGTAGTGTTGATAAATCCTACATTCCTGCAATGTTGATAAATCCTACAAATAGCTGCCCTGCAATGTCTCTGCAAAGTCCCAATAAGTGAAGAGCAGGAGCCTGGCCCATGTTTCTGCCTCTTAACTCTCCTCCGGGAGAATTCTGACAATCTCAGTGAAGCCCTCCCTCTCCCTCACGTTTTTCTCTCACTTCCCCTAACTCCAAACCCCTTTTTTGTAGTGTAGCATTCCCTATCTCACCCCCAACCGCTATGTTTGTTATTATTCTGAAATGCCGGCAACTGTGTCCATGATTGGCTGCCTCTCAGCCAATCATGCAGGTCGAGCCGGTTGCAGGTCGAGGTCCGAGATTACAGCGCCAGGGGAATGAAGGAAAGTAAGCAATGTTAAGATCGTTTTTCTGATCAAATAAACATTGCGGTTGGGAGTGGGATAGGGATCACAACAGCATATAAAAAAAAGTATTTTGAGGGTGGTTTAAAGGGTGCCCTTTAAACCACCTTTTCTGCTTTATCTAATATTTAATATGACTCTCAGTTCGTAGCTAAACATCATCTCTGTTTTACAAAAAGGTTAGATACAATAAAAAAAATTCAAACAGCATAGTCTAATAAATGTGTAATTTATAATCATCCCATGAGTGTTGTTTTTTTTTTTGTAGAAAGGGCAACAAGCCAATGCAATGAACTTTATTTTGTGTTCCATACAGTTTGTTGTATTGATCTGGCCTTCAGTGTGATTCATTGGTGTGCTGTGGGACATGAGAGCTCAGCAGTCATTACTAGATTGAGATAAATGTCTATTGTGCATGGCTTTTGAAACAGAATGGGTTATTAAAAGATCTGTGTTTCAAATATAATTGTATTTCTCTAGTATGGGATGTTGAAGTTTCTTACAAACAGTACTGGCTGCACTAAATCTAGGAACAGGATTTTAAAGCAAATCTGTTTATTTAACACATTTGTTCTATGTATACTGGTTATGTTGCCCTGAACACATTTAGAAAGAGAAGCATTACCTGTAACCCACATGATAAATAATATAGGAATCATTGTACATGTACAATTAAAACTCACATATATTCCTTGATTGCAGCTGACCATAAATTGCATTATAACATGCCCTTCTCTATGGATAAATTAAAGCAATCTGTTTATAAATTTACCATTTTATAATAAGCGACTATGTCATGGTTTGTTTAGGATGTCAGAGACTTGAAGATTTAGGTTAGACATATTATCGTACAATATTAGTTATTATATGGTGGTTGTATTGTGTGTGTGCAAACTGAAGACTGTTGAATCCAAAAGACCAACTCAGCGATTTTGGTTTGTCAGAAAAAAATGTTACTGTAAGAAAATATCTGTACAATTGGTAGGTCATTGAATAATATTGCTGTGTATGGACCCTTTGTAGGTCATAGATTCCTCCTTTTTAGAAAAAAGAAGAGTTATAATTGTTTTTTTAATAGACAGAATATGCAAAGAAGATGGTGAATAATAATTAAAGGGACATTTGAAAAATAAAAAATAAATAAATCTATAATTTATTGGGAGGTAGGAAATGTTACTCATACCTCCCATTCTTTCTTGCAATCACTGATATTATTAGGTGAATTTCCTCAAAACAGAGGCAGGAGTAGTTATTTTTGGCTAAAGTTACCCTTTAGCATTGTGCCTGTCCTCTTGGATTAGTAAATGAAACAGTTATTATGGTCGGTAAAGTTAAGGAACTAATATCAACTGTATCTCCAACTTTGACAACTTTTTGTTTGATGAGGAGAACAGTGCATTCTGGGAACATTGATAACTCAAACCAAGTTTCTATATTCATTTTAGTGTTATATGTAGAATGCCATCCCCCATCCCACTTTTCATGCAAAACTTTGATTGGCTTTAAAGAAAATTAAATTGTGTTACTCTAATATTCTTATGGAGCATTTGTTCTATAATGCTTCATTAAACATACCTAATAGCAAACTAGAATAGGGTGAAAGCTGTTTAGAAAAAGGCATTTTGCCTTTGCTACGTGTAGCAGATTGAGTGCAATGTACTGAGAATAGTGTCACATAGCATTAGATATGCTATACATCAGGATTGTTCTGTGAGGAACATTTCTAAACCAATATATAAAACTTCACATCTGCAGAAATACATTGTTACAAAGTATTTTAAAGGGATTTGAATGTAATCTTGACCATCAAACAACCAACCAACCACCTTTTGTGAGCACTTAGTGTCCCTATCTAAAAGATGACTCAGTGAAGGATATATTAAAATTAGATCTATAGAAGAGGCTGAATCTCAGTCTTAAATAGAACAGCAAGGGGCCAAATAAATAGAGAAGCATTTTGATTTAAAATGGTATTAACTCTGTGTTACTCAATATTTTATCCCTTGTGGACCCTTAAACAATTATGTCTCAGGGAACCCCTATATAAGAAATATATCGTATTTTGTAAATTTTATTGTCTTCTTTCTCAGTCATTAGTTTACCACAATGCATAATTCATACAATTACAACAGATACAATAAATATGCATAAGGCTATGCACGGAGAGCCGGTATCGCTTTCTATTGCCTCCTCTAGAAAATGCACTGAGATGATAGCGGCTCTCAGTGCATAGCGAATGGGGTTTACCCATTTTGATTCTTAAACGCCAGAGTAGGAGCTGAAACGCGTCAACTAGACATGTTGTGTCAATAAAAAAAATTTTGTATGAGGAGTGCACTCGTTGTCACAACCCTGCAGATGGAAAAACATTGAAGAAGAAATACAAGTTTGCTTTGATAACTAAGTCCTCTTGAGTGCTCTTGACTGGTTTTTGTTATATGTTTGATACAAGTATCACCAAGTCATTACATATCGTTAAGAGGAGTGTCATAGTGACTTTTTTGTATATAAGTGTATGTGGCTCTGGCCTTTGAATGGGGAGGTGCAGTGGAAAATATTCTTATAAAAACCTTTAAGCTATGTAGCTAAGAGGGTTTTATAAGAATAAATCCCACTGCACCAGTACAGAGAACAGGGAATGGGCGGTCCCTGCTCACTGTACTGGATGGACTCGGGAACGCCAAAGGTTTGAAATGTACTTCGGATTTCTGCTTTATCTTTTACATACGAAAATGGCAGTGCTGTGGGTTATGTTTCTAACTTTTTAAAGTGTGTACAGTCAGCATGGTTTTTTTTGTTACATACTGCTTTATCTCTTACATATGAAAACAGTCTGGGAAACAGCTCTGGGTTAATGTCTCTAATGGTTTGAAGTGTGTACGGGCAGCGTGGGATTGATTTTTTAATGTATTTCTTTATCACCTTTCAAATTTAAAAGCAGATTGGGTCAGGGTTAATATCTTTAACTATTTGAAATGTTAAGAGGCAGAATAGGGGTGGATAATGGTAGTGGAAACTGCAGTTCAGGAATGCCTACCTGTTTATGCAGCTTTTAAGTTTAATAAAAAAGAATATTTACATATGTTTTATAAGAATTATTTCGTCAACTCAGAGCTGACGTAATAATAGGCATGTGGCCTCGTGCTTCTATATGGTCTGGGAACTCTTCTGTGATGTAATATCCTTGTATAGCTACTGTAGCTTTATTCAAACATTTTATTTAACTGTTAATTATTTAATAATTCCACTGGTAAACACCAGATAAGAGAATAACTGCTGTTCTTTCCATGTCTGTTTATTATAATTTTTGGCTTAAAGGGCAAGTCCAGCCCAAAAATGAAAACTTGCATACAGGTAAATCACCCCCCAAAACCCTAAACGGTAATAGTTTGAAATCTGAAATATATAAGTCTAACCTGAAATCCTGCACAATGTCCTGTTTCCCATGTTTCTGCTTCCTGGTTCTTCCAGTTAGTAACTGTCAGTTATGGATTTATGGATCCTCTGTCTGCCTCTTCAGAGCTTGCCCATGCTCAGTACAGGTTTCTAAATTGCTCAGTTTCCATGAGGCATCCAGAAGCATAGCAGGCATACTGTAAAGAATTCATAGGACAAACTATGATATATCAACATATTTTAAAGAGGCCATTCTTTCTAAAAGATGTTCCTATGAGGGTGGAGTTGTCCTTTAAGCCTTGTACACTCGTACGAGCTTACCAACGAGCAACGACCCCCAACCACAAGGCACACAAGTGACAAAAGGCCGAAACGGGTGATAATCTCAGGTGTGTATTCAATGAACAACGCCCGACCGAAAACATGTGCGATTATCGCCTGAAACGGCCGTTTGTCACGCATGTGCATGTGCTCAGGGGTTGCTCCTAGTCGGTAAGATTGTACATGTGTGGGAAGCTTTAATCTGTCCTTTAAAAAGATAGTCAATGAAAGATGTTTCTTCAGAAAAATGTCATCACTGTGATGATACAGACAATTAATTAATAGTCTTGCTAAATGTATTTGTTAGTAATGGGTAAAGATTTCCACACACTACAAACTTTCTTCCCAATGTTCCTGCAACATTTTGGCTCATTCATTTTGCCATCAATATTACGAAAGTTATTATGATCGAAAACATGGTCCATCAAGGGACCTTTGTACAAAACATCAGCAGGTAAAACAGCTGTTTACTGGACACAACAATCAATGTGACATTTCTGTAACGTCGAGGTAGTTAATGGCCAGCTGAACAGTATCATACAGGAACAACATGCAGGAATGGCCAAGTTGAAAAGATCCAACTAATTAGCACAGTGGTTAAGTTGGGTTGCTTGTCTATGGAATGTAGCCCATCCTTACTCAGTAGACTAGACATTTTATATATGTACTGATGATCAATCAGCTGTTTAAAATACCGGGATCAAACCAGAAGTAGTATGTTTACTTCATACGTGCAGTCAGCTGTTTAAAAACAGCTGATCACGGACGGAGAGGGAGGTGGGTCAGAGGCCCAGTCTCCAGTCTTGGGGGGGGGGGCTTGGCTACTGCAGTTATGCCCCTGTATGTGTCAAAGTGTTTTAATGCCCTTTAATAACATTCAATGTATCTAAGGGATGTAAGAGCCAACACTCTTGTTTGCATTTAAACCATAAACACATGAGATGCTATTTCAACTGTCAAATGCTGCAATCAGTTGATCTGTCCGAAATATTGCCCCATGATGTCCACCTGCTTGCTGTCTTTACCTCCATTAGATGCACAGACTGTTATAAGTTTAAAGTAGAGCTAAACTGAAATTGTTTAACTCCATAGCCTAAAGGCATCACCCCAAGAACACCAATAAACTGTAAATTTCCGCTCTAGTCCATTAAATTAAATGTAATCCCCTAAAGAACTGAATTAGATAACGTGTGTATGTGCACCATCTGGCCACACCTTACTTGCCTCCTCTGCCAAAAATGGACTGTAACGGGATTGGCTAGACTAGAGATTACTAGTAGGCATGACCTGCTAGTATATATGGTAATGGCAACACAAGCTGTTTGAATAACAATACAGGATCAGTAGAGGAGTACACTGGAAGCTAGGGGCAATAATTACAGCCTTTAAAGAGAACATATTTTGCTATCATAGTTCCTTTTAAAAGTGCACCTACCGATTTTTTTGGTACCATACTAAGGCTGTGTATACATGAACAGACATTTTAGGCTGACCAACCAATGTTCTTGGAATTTTGGTTGGTCAAGATGAAATATCAGGTGTCCAATCGGTTTTCTGGATCCAACGAAAGACCGATCAGACATGGCAGAAAATTGTGTCCTATTGTGCAAACGCAGCTGCAACCAAAGAAGCTTTTGGGCCGGTCAGAATGGGTGTGTACCGAGCTTATGGGCACATCATCTTCTGAAAGGCCTTGCTGGAGAAAACTGCAGCAAGCAAAACATCCCATGTGAATCCATTCTGAATGATGCATCATATTATCATAGAAACAGAAAATAGTTCATTTGGCTAAAGGAAACTCAATTGCAAGAAGGATTTAGAGACTTGTGGAATAAATGCTTGCTTTGGGACAATAAGTACAGCATTTCATTATTAATTCAGGGGAAAAAAACTATTTAAATCCACTAATGCAGCAATTCAGTATAATGGTTCTGTAACTAGTCAGGCAAGATCTATTTAAATGGAAGTAATCAGCCGGCATTCCCTGTTTCAAGTGATAAGCACAGTTTCTCTTCTTTCTTATTATCATAGAGGATATCATGTTCAGGATATACTCTTTTATAATTAAACAGTGCAGTGGTTTACATGGAAATGTTCCCTTATCTGAAACCCAACGCATGACCCCCGAGCATGATTCCAAACATTTTTAACAAATCAATAACTGCAAAGTGGGGTGTGCGTAATTATTCAGCCCCCTGAGTCAATACTTTGTAGAACCACCTTTTGCTGCAATTACAGCTGCCAGTCTTTTAGGGTATGTCTCTACCAGCTTTGCACATCTAGAGACTGAAATCCTTGCCCTTCTTCTTTGCAAAACAGCTCCAGCTCAGTCAGATTAGATGGACAGCGTTTGTGAACAGCAGTTTTCATTTTCAGATCTTGCCACAGATTCTCGATTGGATTTAGATCTGGACTTTGACTGGGCCATTCTAACACATGGATATGTTTTGTTTTAAACCATTCCATTGTTGCCCTGGCTTTATGTTTAGGGTCGTTGTCCTGCTGGAAGGTGAACCTCCATCCCAGTCTCAAGTATTTTGCTGACTCCAATAGGCTTTCCTTCAAGATTGCCCTGTATTTGGCTCCATCGAGCTTCCCTGTCCCTGCTGAAGAGAAGCACCCCCAGAGCATGATGCTGCCACCACCATATTTGACAGTGGGGATGGTGTGTTCTGAGTGATGTGCAGTGTTAGTTTTTCGCCACACATAGCATTTTGGCCAAAAAGTTCCATTTTGGTCTCATCTGACCAGAGCACCTTCTTCCACATGTTTGCTGTGTCCCCCACATGGCTTGTGGCAAACGGAACTTCTTATGCTTTTCTGTTAACAATGGCTTTCTTCTTGCCACTCTTCCATAAAGGACAACTTTGTGCAGCGCACAACTAATAGTTGTCCTATGGACAGATTCCCCCACCTGAGCTATAGATCTCTGCAGCTCTTCCAGAGTCACCATGGGCCTCTTGACTGCATTTCTGATCAGCGCTCTCCTTGTTCAGCCTGTGAGTTTAGGTGGACGGCCTTGTCTTGGTAGGTTTACAGTTGTGCCATACTCCTTCCATTTCTGAATGATCGCTTGAACAGTGCTCCGTGGGATGTTCAAGGCTTCGGAAATCTTTTTGTAGCCTAAGCCTGCTTTAAATTTCTCAATAACTTTATCCCTGACCTGTCTGGTGTGTTCTTTGGACCTAATGTTGTTGTTGCTCCCAAGATTCTCTTAGACAACCTCTGAGGCCATCAAAGAGCAGCTGTATTTGTATGGACATTAGATTACACACAGGTGCACTCTAGTTATTAGCACTCATCAGGCAATGTCTATGGGCAACTGACTGCACTCAGACCAAAGGGGGCTAAATAATTACGCACACCCCACTTTGCAGTTATTGGTTTGTTAAAAATATCTGTTGTATTCAATTAGATCAACTGGACTTGAAATGTAGTTCTTGAAGATGTTTCGCTAGTCATCCAACTGGCTTTCTCAATTTAGAATGACTTGTACAAGAATCTGTGGCAATTATGTACCCTGGATAATCCCAATTAGCATATCACAGCCAGGTGTTAAGGGTGTGATTAGATAGTGGCTAAGAGGTGTTATAGGAACGCCCAGAGTAAGGTGTCAAAACAGCATTGTACATGGCAGACAGTTGGTGTCGAACCCCCCCACCTCTATTTAGGCTTGGTTTCTTTATTTTCACATAAATGGCCTCCTTAACACCTCTCTTGAACCAGTCACGTTCCTTCGCCAGTATGTTAACATTACAATCTTCAAAGGTATGTCCTTTATCCTTAAGATGCAGATACACGGCTGAGTCCTGACCCGAGGAATTGGTTCTTCTGTGCTGGGCCATACGTTGATGCAGTTGCTGTTTGGTCTCCCCCACATACAAATCAGAGCATTCTTCACTGCACTGCACTGCATATATGATGTCGCTTTTCTTGTGTTTTGGTATTGGGTCTTTCGGATGTACCAATTGCTGCCTCAGTGTGTTGTTTGGTTTAAAGCAGACAGGGATACGATGTTTTTTGAAAATTCTTCTTAATTTCTCGGAGACCCCTGCTACATATGGGATGATCCAACTGTCTGCCATGTACAATGCTGTTTTGACACCTTACTCTGGGCGTTCCTATAACACCTCTTAGCCACTATCTAATCACACCCTTAACACCTGGCTGTGATATGCTAATTGGGATTTTCCAGGGTACATAATTGCCACAGATTCTTTTACAAGTCATTCTGAATTGAGAAAGCCAGTCGGATGACTAGCGAAACGTCTTCAAGAACTACATTTCAAGTCCAGTTGATCTAATTGAATACAACAGATATACCATTACCTGGATGAATGAGAACCTTCACAAGCATATTTGTTAAAAATGTTTGGAATCATGTATGACGTGGAATTCCAATAAAATCGATTCATGTTTGTGGTAGTAATGTGACAAAATGTGGAAAACTTCAAGGGGGCCAAATACTTTTGCCAACCACTGTATTAATAAATATATATTACTTTTTAATAAAAAAACAATACTCAAATCAGAAGCAGATAGCTCAATCAAAATGACATTTATTTAGGTACACAGCATAATCTAACAATAACGGCTAAAAACTATTAGTTAAAAAAGCATGCACAAACATAAAACCAATAAACAAAGACAAAACACGAACAAAGGGATATATACAAAGATAGCTACCTCTTGAAGTGCATGGGCATTAGGTCTTCCACCTCCAAAGAGAGTAGAGAACAAAAGCCTAAAGATAGCTGGAGTCGTGGCTTGATATAGGAAAAGACCCCCAATCTCTAGCACTGTGGACTTCTGATTGGTTTGTAAAATCATATTTGTCCACCTTGCAGGAGTTAATTGGTCAGTTCAAACATCTCTATGTACTCACAGTCTTCCTATTTTCCCTCCAGAATTACCTGACCATAATATACACTTCAAGAGTAGCAGGACCAGGTTCTCAGGTGTACCTTCATTAGAATGCAAGTAGGATGTCTCCACCTGTGGAATGTAGATAACAAGTCTGGTCCTCTCTGTAAACATATCTATTGTGATCTTATATAAATGAACCATAAAAGAATCATAAACCAAGAAGTCATGATCTAACCAAGTGTTGTTACCTTGCTTCTTTTGTTATCTGAAGCTGGGAACCTGGTCTCTTCTAAGACAAGATACAACAAATGAAAATATTTAAAGGGGAACTGTGGCCCAAAAATGACTTTAGGTAAATTGATAGGAATTGCTCCCCTGAGAATTTTAGCAATTTATATCCATTGTTTATTTTGCATAGTTTTGAAGATATTTACATTTTTGTGTGTGATATGGCAGCAGCATCACCAGCTCCCCTGCACTTCCTGCTTCCTACTCGGAAACTGTCAGTCAATCTGTCCTGCGTCTCCTCCTCCCCTTTGCAGCCAACCTGGTCCCTCACACTCATGGACCCCATGGTCCCTCCAGTTGCAGGCCCCCCATGGCCCATTATCTAACAGCCTCATGTGGCCCCGCCCACTCACGGGTGCCATGGCCTGCCCACTCATGGACGCCTAAGCACCGCCCACTTGTGGACGCCTAAGCCTTGCCCACTCGTGGGTTACTCAGACACCCCCCCCTACAGAAAACTGTGGAAACAGCCTTTTCAGCCAGAGTGAGAACTCTGCCTGAAAAGGCTGTTTTCACACAGTGAAAGAGAAGGGGCTGTAGATTCCCTTACCTTCTCTTTCAGGACTTCACACAGCAGAGAGGAGGAGGGACTTCCTGTCTCCCTCACACACTGAGGGAGTCTGAGGCTGTGGTCGCTAACGACACTGTGCAGGAGAAGCCTCAGGGATGTCACAAGTCAGCCTTCCACCCATTAACTTTCTGAATAGTCATTTCTGTATATCTTGGGCTGTGGAGCACGTAGAGAGGTGGTTGATGGCTCGTTTTAAAGGTAGGAAACTGGCCTTTCATTTAAACTTACTTGGAGACCACAGTTTCCCTTTAAATCAAAACCTAAAAGAAATTAATCTAAACATATATCTACATTTAATTATTAATATTCCAATACAAAATTCTTATTCTGTAACACTATGTTCATTATAAAGGTTTTCCTTCTTGTATTCTCCTTGAACAGTTCGACTCCCAGTGATCCATCACAGATAACTTTTCAACATAAAACATAAAATTTCAGTTATGAGGGAACAGAGAAGGGTTTAGACCCTGCATCCCTACACTTCAGCAAATCCCCACTACATTACAGGGAAGGGAGGGAGGTAGGGCACCTCTGTGCATGCCAGAGTCCTCCAGGAGGACACGGAAACAGCAGGTACTCACTGACAGCTCCTACTCATAACTTTCTGGGACTTTGGAAAGGCACTGCAGGAAAACCATAAGGAGCAGATTATAAAGGTAAGGATTTTTTAACACTACACAGTGGGGCCAGCAGTGGGGAAAATTTTAGTTCTGGGGGAGGACATGTCCTTTAAATGGAAAACATTGTATCTACATTGTGTAAGGCAAATTAACATTCATCTGGATAAAAGTAAACTTACTTAGAAACTGTGGTATTTTGTGACAGTCCCTAAGCTTATATACAGAAGTACACAGTATACTGAGCATGTGCAGAAGTCACAAATAGGCTGTCAAAAACATAAGGATGGTGACGCTCTTTGGAAAACCTCAAAAACATGAATCTTTAATGTTATAGGGCTGCAGTGACTCATTCATAGCCAAGGTCATTTTATGATTTTAATGAATGGAACTAACATTCTGTTAATTGTTAAAAAGGTACTGTTTTTATTCAAAGTAAATCTTAAAATAAGGGTCTGTGGATACACTAGCTATTTTATTATGTTTTGTTTGTTTTTATACATCTTATTTAAAAAATCTACTTGTTAAATTTTGGCTGCTCCAATGTGGCAAATGGACTCTTATGCCAAGTGAAACGGGGGGTTCTTATAATAGATTAGGAGTTCGGTAACCCTTTTAAAACCCTTATATCTGTCTATTGCTAATATCTGTTTCTAATATTTATTCTATTTAGGAAAACATGATTTTAAACAGCTTTATATGACAGATGACAAGAAAGGAAAACTAATAGACAATACAAAATTATAGACAACAAATGCAACAAACAAGAATTGAATACTGCCAGAGACATGGATGTACAGTATATCCATCTGGTCTGTTGATGAATAGAATTTATGCCTCATTGCCTCCTACTTGTGATTCTTAATCTAGCAGCAGCCTGCGGATTATAAATCTGCAAAATTATCCTAAAGCTGGCTTTTCAGGATTTACAGGCAAATCATTTTTACTTTGATACAAAGGGATTTTTTCTGTCTGTATCATTTAATATAGACAGAGACAACAAGGCAGCAATCAGTGTTAGTGTTAATGTGGCTTTTAGATGCAGGAAAAGGTGGTGTAATGTGTTAGCCAGTCAAAATGTTTACAGGGTAACCCTTTTGAAATAAAAAAAATAACAAAAGTGGTAAAAAGGTGATAAAAAAGGGACTAGAATGTTCTGAAAGCTTGCTATGATTATCTTAGTTAGCTAATAAAGGTATCACCTTTATACCACTTTTGTTATTTTTTTTATTTCAAAAGAGTTAGGCTGGGTACACAGCAGCAGATATTTTCGGTCGATCGACCGACCTACCAATCCATGGCCATCGGTCGGTTGGCTGAAAATATCTGCTGGTGTGGGGCGGCCAGTCATGACGACCTCGATCGCCTGTTCTTCTGGATTGGACGATCGGACGTGTCCGTAAATGACGATTGATCGCACGAACTGTCAGGCGCGGCCACTATTGCCACAACCGACAGACCTTTGTCCCGGACGAGCGCTCGGGACAAATAGTCCCATTGTGTGTACCCAGCCTTACCCTGTAAACATTGTGGCTTTTAGCTGATGTTTAGGTATAAGTAGATTTTAGTTGAAATTATTTACTTAATTCTTCATATGAATGAGAGCTTCATCTGTTCTATGGTGGAACCCTGTAGTATAATGTCTCCTTATTAGTTGTATTGTAAAAGTTTAGAGGTAAAGGACCTACAGGGAGATTTAATAAAAGTTCTTATCGTTTAAAATGGTGCTAATTTTGCCCCAACCAATCAGATCTCATTTAACATTTAAAAGCTAAGATCTGATTGGTTGGGGCAAAATTAGCACCGTTTTAAACTATAAGAACTTTTATTGAATAACCCTGTTAGTTTGTGTACAGTGCAAGCACTATTGCACCACCTATTCATATCCATGTGTATGAACTCATACTTTACTGGCGACATAAGATACTATATAGTAAACTAGCAGAGTACCCGGCATTTCACATTTTTTCCCCAATCAAAACCTTGTTGGGTTCAGTCGTTTCTCAGCAGGGCAATCACTTGATTCACCAACAGATGGCAGCACAAAAGTCAGATTAGTGTCCTGAGCAGGTATAATTTTCCAGCATTCTGCACCTGCAAAACCATTACCTGCACCCAACTGCGAGGGTAACATTTTTTAGACCTGCACCTTACCCGCAACCATTAAATCGTAACCCTGCACCCTTAAGACCCGCAACCCAATCCATAACCCACATCCGAAATTAAACAGACCTGCAAGCAAACTTGAAGGCACCCATTACCCAATCCAACCTGCACTCACAGCAAACCTACATTGTAGCAAAAAGTGAGTTTTGGGGCTGGACATGCCCTTTAATACACTATAGTATAGGGAGGCATTAACATTGTTGCCATGCATGCTGGCAATAAACCATTGTTCCGTATAAAGTCTACACAGAATGATCGTTCATGTGTATGCTCGCATGGGCACATGTAGTCTCCCCTTCTGTCTTTTTTTATTTATTGAAATGGAGATAAAACTCGGCTTCAATATAAATTAATGCTAACTTCCAGCAACTGCTTTTTAGCAGGCGCACAAATAAAAACAATTGGAAATTTGTTATAGTTTTCAATGCCTTTTTACATGTTTGGGTTTGATTATTTTTCTGAAGACAGTTTTTAGCTAGCAGATGATTGGAACACTTTCTGCAAATCTCTGTAATCCATTCGAAATCACTGGAATGTGCAATCTGTAGCTTTTGTATCATAATTATCACCTAATTACTAGCCTAGCACTCCGAGCATATGGAGCAAGAAATTAAACTAGCGCACTGTTGAGGCTACATAGACAAAAAGAAGTCCTCTCTGACTTTAAAGGATATCTTATTTCTTTTATTTGGCTATTTTGGTTTGTAAAGTTCACATTCTTTGATTTTCATCATCCACACACTTGCTATTTATTAATTTGAAGGATTATATGTATATTGAGGATTAGTAGTAATTATCCTTACCATTCTAATCTAGTTTTTTTTTTAAAGTGTCCATTTCACATTTATGCGACAGACAATAGTTCTTAGTATCAATGTTCAGTATCAGGGCTGGACAAAGCGAGGTAGCCAATGTGTCTGGGCGACTAACTTGAAAATTAATATAGCTACATAAAAATCTAGATTGGCTCCTTGATTTTCTGTCTTTAAAAAAATGTTTTGTCCACCCCTGTATTAATCAGGGATATTTGTCTGTCCTTCTTAATGTGGTTAGAGAGAAGGAAGCAATCTCTGTACAAAATAGGGGTGTGTACTAGAAATTAATGAGGACCCTCACAAATAACTTTTTGTTTAAAGGGGCACCAAATCCACAGAATATTTATAAATAAATAAAGGAATACCCCGTAGGGTGGTACAAGACACCATACTACCTTATTGAGGAGATCGGCTTCTTTAAAGATGGCTGTGGCAGGACAACTTACAGCTCGCCTGTCTGTCCTCGCCCCCGCTCCCCTCTGGGGTTGATGTGCGCTTGTGTCAGAGAAGGCACAGGTATATTTTTTGTTAAGGTGTTTTTTAAGTAAGTGAAAATAGTTTAACCATGTCTTATCTCAGTTTGTTTCTATGTTAATGACACTTCAAAATTATATTCTCCTATTGCTTACTTGCTCTTCTGTGGCTGTTAATACCTTTCAGGCAGCTACATATTGTGGGCATTAACCCAATAAATGTACATGGTCTGACATTGCCCACCACAGAGGGACCAAAATTAGCCAACAAAAAGAGGCAGTTTCTACAGTATTATTATATTGTTTAAAAACGTTCCCCCTTCTGAATCTGTAATTGTATAGAGAATTTGCAGCTTTCAGTCTCCCTGTCTGACTTCAATGAAAAAATTGTTGCTGTTTATTAATACCTGGCTGGATTTTACCCATGTATTTCACCACAAAGTCCAGAGGGGAAAATTGGCAAAAAATACAGAAAAATTTGGCGACGAATATGACTTCACTTGTATAAATGCTATATGGGTTAAGGAAATGTCTTGTATAAATGCCGCATTTGAAAACTATGTCATGGTGGTCTTATGCAATACATGGGGAAATATTGGCAGCAAAGCATATAAGAATAGACTATTTTCATGAAAGCTTCTTGAAAGGACTAATTAGCAGCCTGGAAATCCCTTAGTACTTCTTGGCTTTCAATATTCTCCCATTAGACGTTATCTGTATCTTTATAGCATGTTATATCACCAGATAACCGATCCCAAATAAAATAAATAGGAAAAATATTTTTTTACAAAAATCTTTTAAATATAAAATACACACTTTATAGCCACTTGACAATATTGGATGCTGAAAGAAACCATTACATAAAAATTAGTATTCCTGACAGTGCCGGATTTAGGCTTCAGGAGCCTGTAGGCACAGATTGTTTGCCACCTTAAGCTCCACCCAGTATTAGCCACACCCCACTGCTAGCCACACCCATTACCACACCCTCTGCAGAAAAAATACTTCCATTTTCTTAAAAACATATTTGTGCCGAACTTCCCCTTTTAACTATTCATTAAACATATAAATATATTAATGTCCACAGTGACTGGTATAATACAGTTTGCCCACAGTGACTGGTATAATACAGTTTGCCCACGGAGTGACTGGTATAATACAGTTTTCCCACAGTTGTACATACCTTAAGACCATGTGAACCAATAAGTTATGATGTGCACAGATTCTCCTGAATGTGCAGGGGAGGGAATATTGGGTGGAAATAGAGGAGCGAGTGAGACTGGGAGTTGCTGCACTTTTTCCCTCTAAGCGCCACATTTCCGATAAGCAAAAACAACCACAATTATTTTTCCTTCCAGAATTAACTGTCCCTAATTCGCACTTCAAGAGTAGCAGGACCATGTCCCCGGCCATACCTTCATTAGAATGCAGGTTTGGTGTCTCCACCTTGTGGAATGTAGATAACATGTGTGTACCTCTACGTGGTCTTATAATAGATGGACCATAAAAGAGTCATAAACCAAGGAGTCCTGATCTAATCAAAGGTTGTAACCCTGATTCTTTTGTTATGTTGCTGGGAGCCTGGACTCAAACTATTTACAATATTTTCACTATCCCTTAAGACACCAACCCATACACCATTATAACCTACTAGATACCAACACTAAATTAAAACCTAAAGAAATCTAAAGATGTATATATATATATGTACATTTAATTATTCAAATACAAAATTGGTGTTCCAATTTTCTTGAATATACCTGGCCTCAGCGTCTATGCCTTGCACTCTAAAGACCTGGGGGTAACCATGTACAGCGATGCGCGACAAGTCTCCTGACAACCGGGGGCTTGTCTATAGGTGAAGATAGCGGCTGTAGATTGGGGTATAGGTGCTGAAGGTATACTTGGGAACTCCAGGCATTACTATGTGTTAATAAAACACAGTTTGTTGCAAGTCTGGTGTGCACTAATATTTTGGACATGCTTGCCTGTAAGAGGTACGGTAACATGAGATTGCTATAAAGCACCTTTATATTTATGCCCCTTGGTGAGGAATCAGATAATATTGTGGTAGATAGCCATATGATTTTGGTAACACTGAATGGGGAGGGTTTATATTCCTCGATCCCCCAGACTATGAGGGGACTGCAGATTAAGGGGCATTGAATTCCAATTTTTACTTTATGGCTGCTAAAATTTGTTCTGGAAAATACTTTGATAGTAGATACTACAGGGGCAGTATCTGTTCCTACATATGCGTGCCTCTGCCTCGGATATTGGTAACACACTAATGTCACCAGGTTCATTGAGGAAGGAGGATGGGAAAATAACGGTGTAAGATCTTTATCTGCTATATATTTATTGGATATAAATTTTTGGGGTTGGAAAGCAAACAATCCATGTTGTTAAGGGCAGCACAGTGGCTTAGTGGTTAGCACTGATGCCTTGTAGAGCTGAATTTCTTAGTTCGATTCCACCCTTGGACACATCTGCAAGGAGTTTGTATGTTCTCCCCGTGCTTGCGTGGGTTTCTTCCGGGCACTCCGGTTTCCCCCACCATCATAAAGACAGTTGGCGCTATATAAAAAAAATGTTGGAGCTATATAAATCCACAATAATAATAATAAGTATATGAAAAACAAATATATTGTTACTTAATCAATTGCAATAAAATTATTTAGACATACAAACACACAAAATATTACAATATATACATAACACCCTGGCATGGCTTCTACTATGTTGTCAGTTTCCAGTCTATGAACTCTCAGAAGAATTTCCCTAGTCCAAAAGAACCTTCTTCCTCCTAAAGCCTCCACTTCTTCACCAAAAAAGCCTTACTCCTAGTCCAAATGAGCTTTTTTCCGCCTTGTCCTAAAAAGCCCCCTCTGTTGGATTCTACTCCCAGCTTATATCCCATTTACCATTCACTTACCCCACAATCCCTCTAATCAATCATATCTGAACAGGTGGCTGTTCCCAAAGACAAGACGACATAAAGGGAAAAAAGGTCTTTATTAAATGACTTGGATCTAAGTATAAATTAATTTCTATTGCCTTTATTAAAGCTATTAATAATATAATATATATCATGCTGGTTCATAAAGGGCAAGTCCATCCTTAAAACAAAAAACTGGTCACTTATGTTTTTACCAGTTTATTACATGCATTTGTAATCATAATCATAACCCTTTTTTTCGATATGCAAAAAGGTAACCGCTTCCTCTCACTGCTCAATGAGCTTTTTATAAGCTTGGACATGTGCAGAGGAGGCTGCAGGTAAAACAGCAGTCAATCATTGGCTGAGATGTTAGCTGTTACAGCCTTGATTGACTGCAGGAAGGGAGGGTCCAAGCTTACTTTGGCATAATGGGTGGAATAATTATCATTGACAAAATATATTAGTTGGGTGGGCATGCCCTTTAATGATGAATACTAAAACACAATGAAAGTAAAACCAAACCTTTGATGTGCTGGCAAGAATGAGTGCTGGATACGCAAAGAGGGCTGCAAACCAGAGGAGGCAGTGAGTCTTACATATACAGCAGTCTGTAGAATAGTGAAGTAGAAGGGAGCGATGACAGTGGATCGTGGATTTGTAAATTTAATTTCTCAGAGTGGGAGCAACATTGGACATAGTAATTAAGATGGAACTGGGGTGCCCTTTAACATGTTAAATTTTAGTAGAAGAGGTGGACATGCCCTTTAAGTTGTGCACTACATTGCACAAAACATTTTTATTGCACCATGTGCCTGTGCCAGTAGTACAAAAAGACACAGGTTCTTGCACTTATTTTTCCAAATCTTACCTCACCCCAATGGCATTTTAGATGGCATAACAAGAAATGGAGCAAAAACAAAACGGGACTAGCTCTTGCATCTATAGCTAATAACCCACTAGGTCCTCATCTCTGGGTCTTACTTAATTCAATAAAACCAGCTTGTTAATATCAGCTTTAAGAAGCCAGTTCTGGACCACCTACACCACACAATCCAACAATTGATCAATAGGAAGGCACGCTCAGCAAGGATCATGTATTCCCATTGGTCAGTCCTGCATAGGGATTATGACAGGGGAGCTGGGAATGTGGCATCAGGAAGCTGACTTTAAAAGGCTTGTTCTACTGAATAAGGTAAGATTCAAGGGTGAGAACCTTACAGTTAAAGTAGTATACCATCGATCCAAACATGACTTATCTAACAATAAATATACAGACAGGCTGTTTGGCAGTGGCCGAGCAGTATGTTCTTTACTAGGGAAAGGGGAGGAGAGGGAGTGATTAAGAGAGCTCCTGTCTAACGCTCGCTGTCAATGTTACGCATTCCGGCAGGACGGATCACTTAATAATGTTGCCAGATGCCAGGATTTATAGAGGTCATTGTCATCCATTTCAGGTGGCAGTAATCTAACTTGTGTATTAGCTCTACATTTTATAGCATGTTACAATGCCAGCAGTTTTGGACAGATGCATATAAATCACCAACTTTGAATTCTAGTCTTCAATTCTGAGGTTTAATACTTTATTTCTCTGTTTTGCTAATTGTATCAGCATGAGCACATATTTTCAAATGGCACTTCATATTATGTACTGTATTGTTTTTATTAAGAAATGGCCACAATGGCCAGAAATTCAAATTGGTTTAGGGGCAGTCATGTAGTCCATGGTATATTCTGATTTGGAAATGCAGTGGTTAAAGGCTGGTCCTATTCAAATAAAAATAGGAGGAGAGAGAGAAGAAGGAGTATCTGCTGATGTTTTTAAACCATGACATGTTCTCTGGGAGATACATGTGATCCCACATTTCTGGCTCAACTAGCTCAACAGCTAATTAACTTACCAATCATGAATAATGCAGTGAGCTAGAGAAGACATAAAATAGAAGGCACCTTGTCTATCCCTGGAATTATCTAACATGGAACTGTTTTCTCAGCACTTTCTCGCTCTACTGGGACTCCTTTTGTGCATTTACCTCTTACTGAAGTCTCTGGGATTCCTAAAGTATCTGTTTCATCACCTCTGGAGAATTCCACCACACTCTTTCTTTTGTTCTTTGGGAGAATGGGCAGGTAAAAATGATGCATACATGATCTTGCCTGTGTTTTTCATAAATTGGCATAATTGTGAATTCATTACACAGACACCAGGGAATGTACATACAGTATAAGGTTCAGATCATTTACTGTTAGCACATACAGTACTAATATAGAATGTTTGATGAGATATTGATGTGATAGAAGTGTTTGTATATCTCCCTCCTTACCACATCTAAACAACAGACAACACAGACTTTAAGAAATGAAGAATCCATCTTAAAAATTTGCTTTGTGTTATTAATCTGCAGCAACCAATAATTTACTATCTAACTGCAATGACCCTGTAAAAAGGTAACATCTGGTTGGTTGCTAGGCAAACCATAGGCAAACTTCCGCACCTCTTATTTCATCAGCCCCTTTTTTATTTAGACTTTGCTGTTTAAAACAGAATGTTTGATTTTTTGGGTTTTTGGTTTGCACTTTCATTTGCAGCACATGTAAATACGTGCTTCCATTAACATTCTCTCTACTCATTAACCCTAGGCAACACAAGTGCACTTTGCACAATCCGATTTGTGGAGGCTACACTAATGCGGTGCCATACGCTGCAAATGCGATCTGTTAATTGGAGCGCATGCACACTGATTGTGCAACATTGGGCAATCGCAATGCACAGCAATGCGCACAAGTGCGTGCGTGTCTCCAGATTGCTCAGATGCGCTCTAGTGTGGCCTCGGCTTTGTGTGGCTTAGCAAAGAAAAATAGAGTGGGGAGGGGTTGTTGTCAGTAAACAGACTAAAGACTTGTACACATGGTTAATACCGTGCCCGACACCCTAGCAGGCAACGCATGTGTGTGGAACATCTATTTTGGCTAATAAATGCATGTATGTAGCCATTTGGTCTGCTGTCTTTTGATCTGCCCGGCAGATCAGCAAACTACGCCATTCCCGAACAACTAGAAACATGTGATTATTGTCTAAAACAGAGGTTTATCACATGCTTGTTGCCTATTCTGGTGTCAAGTAGAGATGGGATCCAGGTGCGACTCAGACCCGGATCCAACATGGAAACCCTCAGTTCTGAAATCCCAACGTTCTGATTTTGGGACATATTTTCGAGCATTATCGGAAGTATGATGTTATTTTCGAGGGCTATCGAATGTTCACAGTTATTTTTGAGGGTTACCGAAAGTAACTTTGTAGATTTGGTAACCCTTTGAAAATACATTCTCCATCTTCGGGTTTTTCCCGAGTTCTGTAAATCCGAAAACAGAACAAAACTTCAGAGTTTCAGACGTCTTTTGTGTCGAGCACTGTATTGACATTAGTACAAGCCTTAAGTGTTTACATTTTTTTTCTGACTACCATACCAACCCTGTGTAAAGAAATACATTGATTTAACCACTATGGAAATTTAGGGATAGTCCAATCCATCTACAGGGCCTGTTATACAAACAAAATCAAATGACTTTATTCACGCAATTAATTCATA
The DNA here is from genome assembly GCA_019447015.1 of Hymenochirus boettgeri. Taxonomy (NCBI): domain Eukaryota; kingdom Metazoa; phylum Chordata; class Amphibia; order Anura; family Pipidae; genus Hymenochirus; species Hymenochirus boettgeri. The sequence goes on along the minus strand of CM033469.1, from coordinate 257,392,308 downwards.
GCTTGTCATTTTGGAAACTGGAATCTTTTTTATTCAAAATGTGTTTACTTTTGCTTTGTAGGACTCTCTGACCACAAACGTGTATTTTTTATATTTTCCTTGAAAGTAATGGACCCAAGACTAAGTCGGTGTTATTAATACAACAAATGAAAAAAAATATCTTCAAACTTCAGAGCAGATTGCAATAAAATCCAAGTCTGTGTTTGGTGTTACAGACCTTTGATTCAGTTTAACTCCCCTTGATCATATCCATTTATTTAGTTTTGTGATATAATATTTGTTATTGTAAAATAGCTGGCGTTGAAAGTGCCGTAATAGAACAGCGCCAGGTAGTGAAAATATCCTGATGGCAGGAGCATCAGATGCATCATCAGATGCCTGTCATGTTTAGTTGAAGTGAATGTAGGATGGGAGATTTAACTGCACTTTCTTCAGAACGTAAAGGGAAATTTGAATCTCCCACATGCTTTTGACTAATCCCACTGTATGAACTTTTCTGCTATTGGGAAGCTAGAGTGGAGATCCTTTCTACAAATGCTACAAATGGCAGATCCCTTCATACAGAGATACTAACCCATTTAACGTGACTATAAGGAAAGAATCTGCAGGGAGCTCTTAAAATGTTACCCAAGCAGCTGCTGCAGGCAATTCAATATCATGTTTGCAGCGTTTTTAGTTTTTAAATTGTTCAGGGATGGTTTCTCTAATTTGATGGCCCCTCCCCCTCCCCTTGCAAACAATACATATATGCTGGGCGATGTCTCTACTACTCAGTTGAACCGAGGAAGCCTATTTGACAATAAGTTATGCAACAACCTGGATAACTGATAAACTTTAATTTACTGTTTTGCTTTCATTTATAAGCCGGTTATTTTTTTAGTGATTTCTGTTAAACTGTTGCTTACAAATATGCACAACAAAAAAAGTTTGACAGTAAGAGAATTAAAAGTCTTTCTAAGTACAAGACCACAGAGAAGACAAAAAGAGAGCTGAATCAGGGCTGCCAGGGCTTCTTCACCCTCCCTAGTGAGGCAGGGTGAAGCACATTACAGAGGAGCACCCTGTAGTGAGGCGGCCGTTTTGATGCCAGGAAAAAAAAAATTTGCATTGCACTTCAACTTCCCCAAGGTATATGCTTGGGGTCAGGGACAGATTTCCAACTAGGCATGTGAGGCCCGTGCCTAAAGGCGGGGGACTGATAGAGGTGCAATCCCTTTTAATCCCAGTCACTGTGGACAAACTTGATACCAGTTACTTTGGGCAAAGCAAATTTGATACCAATCACGGTGGGCAAACTTGATACCAGTTACTGTGTGCAAACCACCCACTTTCATAAAAAAAAAAGGTGGGGGTGGCAGCATTTGGAAGTTTTTTTAAGTCTAGAGAAGGCCCTGAGCTGAATTCTTCTGAAAAATAAAACCACATTACAGTAATGTGCCAAATTATGTTTTGGGCCAAGGCAAAACTAACATGCGTGATTGTGCTGCACTGTAATTATCCGTTATTAGAGCACATGCGAAACGCTACAAAAATGGTGAACCCATGCGCTCAAGCGAACCAAGTGTGGACATATGCTTGTGAAGGTTCTCATTCATCCGTGTCATGGTATATCTGTTGTATTCAATAAGATCAACTAGACTTGAAGTTTAGTTCTTGAAGACATTTCGCTAGTCATCCGACTGGCTTTCTCAATTCAGAATGACTTGTACAAGAATCTGTGGCAATTATGTACCCTGGAAAATCCCAATTAGCATATCATAGCCAGGTGTTAAGGGTGTGATTAGATAGTGGCTAAGAGGTGTTATAGGAACGCCCAGAGTAAGGTGTCAAAACATGAATAAATATATCAGGGAACAGATGAAAGAATCACCTGAAAACCCCAAAAGTCCCCCACAAAATAGCACTACCACATGCAAAAAAGAAGTGAAAATGCGACATAAGGTGTCAAAACAGCATTGGGCATGGCAGACAGTTGGTGTCGAACCCCCCCCACCTCTATTTAGGCTTGGTTTCTTTATTTTCACATAAATGGCCTCCTTAACACCTCTCGTGAACCAGTCACGTTCCTTTGCCAATATGTTAACATTACAAGTGTGGACATTACAAGTGTGGACACATTAATAGGCCAACATTAGCGTCCGCTTTTTAACATGGGATCGTATTGCGTGTTAAAAAGTACAGGTGTGGCCTAGCCCATACTGGGATATTAAAGGCAAGAAAACCATGGAGAATGTAGCCAACTTTAGAACAAGCTTTTTTACAGGAACTATTTCTATGATTTTAAATTGATTTATCTTATCTAGGCATTACAACAAAATGTCATGGATGAAAAAACAACACATTTTTAAAATAACATAGCTACTGGTACATTGAAAATGAATAGAAGATTTTAAGTCTTCCTTTAAGAACTAAGAATTTAGTTGTTGGAGCAGCATTGAAACATTCCCAGTTGTGTTCATGTACACATTCTTAGCATCTGAGAAAAGCCAATATCTGTTTACAAGATGCTTCATGTGCTAACTCTCCTTTGTTTATTTTGGTTGAGTAGCTATTCTGGGTGAAAAAAAGACAAATACCAAGATTATATTTTCCATGCAAAACTTAGCATCACAAATCCTTTAGAAGAACAGTCACCTTCACCCATTTGGACCACATACACCAATTTGCACCTGCACAATCACATATGCACAGCTATGGATACAATTAAATGAAAACTGTGATCTGCAATTTTTCCAAGCAAGTTAGGATTATATAAAAGCATTCCATTATACCTTCAAAATTAACCCTAAATCTCATCTCTTTGTAAAATTTGTGAGAAATCATTGCTGAAAAGTTTCAGAAATCTTACCTACTGCTTGAACACTTCCTGTTTTCAGCCATGTGACCAGCTTGTAGTCATGTGACTAGCTTCTACTTACAATTTTCTTCTTTTCCAGCATTTAGTCTTTAGTGAGAATGCTTCTCACCTGGGGCATTGGGGAGGAGCAGGGGGACAGGTGATGTCTCTCTAGATCTCTAGGAGATGTCAATAAGGACTCATTTTAAGGGAAAGACTGCAAGTTTTTATTTAACCCTAACTTGACAAAAGTTGCCCTTTATCTAACTGTAACCATGTATATTCTACTTATCAAGACACCCAAGCCTCTAATGTAGGCATTTACAAACACTCTCATCACAACATAGGGGAAAGCATTCCACAAATGTACTGCCCTCACAATGAAGACCCATTTATGTTTGTTTAAAGGGACATTCATTCCACAAAAATTCACTGTAGCCAAAAGGATTCCTTAAAACCCCCCAAAACCATGATACTTACCTGTGTCCCGGTGGTCAATGGAAGGAGATCTTTTTTTCTGCCAGCACTGATCCAAATACTTTGAGCCTCTTCTGGCAGCTTTACAAGCTCTTCATTAGCTTGCAAAGCCACATAGGAGATGACTTGGGAACGCCTTAAATCATTGACTGTGAAGTCACACTCATCATCAAATTTGTCCATTACTAGTGCTATTGTATTTAATGTCTGACTTCAATTTCTCAATTGGACATGGCACTATACAGCTATTTATCCCAACTGTGTCATCCAGAGGCTTGAATCCGAAAACTTTGATTGCTTGTACTTTGGGTTATCTTTCTATAAAATTATTATTTTTAGAAATACAGTATCTATTAAGTGACAAATCTATTCTAATCTCAATTCCATATTAATTCAGCACAGTGTGTTTGCAACAGTCACAATTGCGACTAGGGCCATGTACCTGGGGGGCCCCTAACAGCAATAGAAAATCTATCGACAGTGCCAGATAATCTACCTAGCTGTGCCAGCAGGAGACAATACTTTTTCTAGTATAGCTTCTGGCTGCTTGTGCTCAACTACTCTTTAGCTCCCCTATCAGGAAGAAGAGAAGAGGCAGTAAGGCAGGGGGGACTGGTCTCTGTGCGTGCCACACAAACATGGGTGACTGCTACCTGCTGCCAGTGCTTTCCCTCCAATGATGTAAGTGTTGCAACTTGAGCTCCTTTTCAAGCGAGAGGGATTAAAGGTGGTAAGTACCAGCTGCTTTTCACAAGTGTCTGTGCCAACTGCCAGCCACTTCCAATTTGCCAAACATGTTACCAATGTCTGTATGCCAAGTTGACAAACAAGCATTGGTAAAATGGTTGGAAGATTGGCAGTTCTAAATGCATTGCCAGCCATTTACCACTTCGAATTTCCCAATGATTTTACCAATGTCTGTGTGCCAACTATTTTGCTAGTGCCAGTTTGAAAGCATTTTACAAGAGTTTGTGTACTGTGACAAGCATTTTCACAGTGTCTGTGTGCCAAGCATTATACCAGTCTGTGTTGCCACCCATTTAACCAGTGATCTGTGTACCTTTTTTTTTACCAATGTCTATGTACCAAGCATTTTACCAGTGTCCGTGTGCCAAATGTTTTACCAGTGTTGGTTTGTCAATCATTGACAAACAAAAAAGTGTAAGGTTTGAGGGTCTAAGTTTAGAAATACTGTTGGCATCTGATTGAATAGTTTTGCTAGTTATATGGGTAAAGTATGTGTGTTTTAAAATGAGTGCCTCAAAAAAAATGCAATTATGAATTTGGATTTTTTTTATGCGAATGACTATTTAGTTTGCGGTGCTGTTCTCTGTGAGTTAGGGGGCATGTCCAAATTTTGCATTAGGGCCCATAGTTCATTTAATAAATGATGGGGCTGATGCAATAAGAGGTGCTAATATCTGATTAGTTGCTGCAAATTAATAGCACAGGAAAACATTTGCACCTCTTATTGCATCAGCCTGTCCCTACTTGTCTTAAAGGAATGCTTCAAAAGTATGTAACAGACAATTAAGGCAATGTAAAGAGAGCTGCTATTGCTCTTGCTTGTCAGTACTAATCAGATTTACTAATGCAATTGTGGTTCTTGCTCCATTGCAATTCCATCTGAAATGTTTGCGTACCTTTGTTGGCATTAAAAATGTTTGCAATGTGTCAGTGGATTGCTCAAAGTGACTGCAAAAAAACCTTTTAGAAAATGACACAACTGCTGCAATTCCCATCTAAAAGTCAAGCTAACCCTCGTCACCGCAAACACGTTGGCATGACTTTAAGAAATAGTGATAACGTTTTCTGGTAAATCACCCTAAATAGATCTTTATATAATAATATATATCTCTGTTTTTATTTCTGGTACTAGCCATGATGTCACATAGTGTATAATAGAATGACATTTGTTTGTTCATATGGTGTGTGAGTCATTTTGTTTAGCTAGGATAAAAATGACCAAGTGTCTTGTTGTTTTAAACAATTATTAAGTACAGATCAGAACATTATTGTTCTTGGTATTAATAAAGATTTATTTAATAAACAAAGTTACTGTTCAGTATGCAGTAATATTTTAACATTAATTAGTTCAGTTTTACCACAGTTCCTTATCTTTTCAGATTCAGTTTTTTCTGGTGATGTGCCTCTGGATTGGAAAAATGCCAATGTACTATCAATTTTCAAAAAAGGTAGCCACTCACAGCCTGGTAACTATAGACCTGTAAGTGGTAAGGAAGATAATGGAAATTTTGTTACATGATCCTTTTCTGGACTTTGTCTCCAGAACTGATCTTATAAGTAGTCAGCATGGATTTATAAAATATAAATCTTTGAGACTAACTTAACTCTTATGCAAAGGTGAATAAAAATTTAGATTCTGGCATAGCAGTGGATGTAGTATATTTAGATTTTGATACTGTGCCACACTGGTGGCTTATGTATGAACTAAGGTTTGTTGGCCTACAAAACATTTGTACATGGATAGAGAATTGGTTGTTTGAGCAAGTACCGAGCGTAGTGGTCATTGGAGCTACATCTATGTGGGCTAAAGTAGAGTGCCTCTGGGTTCTGTCCACTTCTATTCAATCTTTTTATAAATTACTTGTAAGTGGGTATTGATGTATCTGTGTTTGTAGATGACCCAAAATTATGCAGAGATTTGGAAACCTCAAATGAGTGGCAGAGGAGTATCAGGGTTGATAAATGTAAGGTGATGCATTTGGGGTTTAACATCTCTTGTGCCTCCTACATCATAAAAGGCTCTTTGCTAAGTCTCTGTAGGGAAAAGATTTGGTGGTTCTAGTAGATACCAGACTTAGTTGTAGCAAGCAGTGCCAGACAGCCATGGCTAGAGCTAGGAAAATATTGTCTTGTATAAAGATGGGGGTAGATTCAAGGAAGAAAATATTATTGTCCCTCTTTACAAGGCACTGGTAAGGCCTCATTTGAATATGTAGTCCCATATACAAAAGGGACATGTTGGAAATTAATGGAGTTTAGAGAAGGGCAACTAAAATAATAAAGAGAATGGAGGGGCTTGACTATGCAGGAAGATTAGTCAATTCTGGGCTGTTTACAGTGTAGAAGTGTCGATTGCATGGAGAGATGATCACTGTACAAATATATTAATGGGCCATACAATAAACCCTCTGTGCATTGTTCACTAATAGGTCATGTCAGAGAATTTGTGGACAACGTTTCATCTTCAGGTTAGGAAAGATTTCTTTACAGTGAGAATGGTAAAACTGTGGAGCTGTCTTCCAGCAGATGTCGTAATGGAAAGTTCATTGAATAGCTTTAAAAGTGGGCTGGATAATTTTCTAAAACTAAAAAATATTGAGAATTAATGGTTTTAATACATATGTAGTTCTGGTTGATCCAGGGATACTTTCCGATTGCCATTTGGAGTCAGGAAGGATATCCCCCCCCCCCCTTTTCAGCTGAATATTTTTTTGTCTTCCTCCGGGTCAACTGTTAGGTAGAGATAATGAGTAGGGTATCAAATGTATTCAACCTCCATTACTATGTTACTACCTTACTATGTATGTTCCTATTCAGAGCCCAAACCCCACAAGCTGTGGAAAAAGACATTGGAACAATAGACACTATAGAATATTGGTCAACATGTGCAAAATAACCAAAAACATCTAACACCAAACCATTTTGTTGTTACTTCCCAATCAAGAATATTAAATTAAGGTCTCCAATTAATCATTTAATTTAAGGAACCCTCAGTCACCAGATAAGAATACCCACGACTATCACACAATTTTAAGGCAACAGCAATGTATCATATTTAAGAAATCTTAGATGGTGACCCCTGTGCGAAAGACACACATTTATAGGGAGGAACATCAAGAGCTGCCATAGCAAAAAAGTGCAGAACGTCCGTTGTGCTTTATATTACACTCTGATTTGGTCTTTGTTTGGATAATGATATTTTTAGGTATTAAAAAAGTCTTACTATTTCCATTACAAATGTTGTTACATTTCTTGCACCTTTAAAAATGATATATATATATAGAAATGGGATAGTATACATCCACGCAGAGTGCAACTAGAGCTAGAGACCAAATTAATTCAATACATAACAAAAATTAGAAGCCTAGTGCACATCCAGTTTATTTGCTTACATTTTACTTTACCATTGCAATGCGACTTAAAAAGCCTGCCCTTCTCTCTGGATAAATTAAAGCAATTAGTTCAATAACTTGGCCAAATTATTTTAGCCCAGCAACCACTTCACGGTTTGCTTTATTCTGCTGGGTCATAACTTTAACCTTTTTTACCTTAGTAACATTTTTCCTTCTTACGAGACTTAATTCTCAAATTTAGTCTTTATATCATTACCTGTCTTTTATGAGATGAAAGTCCCTGCTGCTCTTTCGCTTGCTTTCTTGGGACTAACTCCAGCTTTCATAACTTGAACACATGACCCACTGTGGGTGCAGTAAAATGAGCCATCAACCACCTCTCTTTGTGCTGCACAGCACGTGATATGAAAAATCACTGATCAGAAGGAAAGGGGATGGGAGGCTCTGAATCTGTGGTCACAATACTAGTTCCTCCTTCTAATCTGCGGTTGGCACATGCTCAGTGTAGGAGAAAGCCGAAGAAGCCAGGAACAGATTGAGTGACAGTGACTAAAGAGGAGGGGAGGAAGAACAGCACAGCCCACAGCAGGGAATGCCTCTCACTCTCTGCCCCCCTGGCACTTCCCACTCAATATAGGTCACTGTTGCCGCTCCCCTACTGGCAACTCAGACCTATAACCCCTGCACAACCCCCCACTCCGGTCTGTCTGTCCACTTATCGGTTATCAGAAAATGTACTCCAATAAATAAACAGAAGGGAGAAAGAGGAGGTAGTGAACAAATAATGCACACTAACATATATCTAATACTTATATGATAGGCTGCCACTACATTCCGAGACAGCAGAATGACCTGCTAAATATGTCTAAGGGATTATACACACCCCTAACTTTATACACACCCCTAACTTTAAAAACACAGGCATATAATATTATATATATATATATATATATATAATATGTAGAAAAACACCGAGCACTCCAAGGACGAGAGATCAAAGGTTTATTAACACAGGTAAATCAACATGAACCTACGCGTTTCAGCCCGTGAGTGGTGGGCCATCATCAGGGTACCCTGATGACGGCCCACCACTCACGGGCTGAAACGCGTAGGTTCATGTTTGATTTTACCTGTGTTAATAAACCTTTGATCTCTCGTCCTTGGAGTGCTCGGTGTTTTTCTACATATTATTATCATTTGCTCCAGCACCCAGGCAGTTGAATATTGGACCGGAGTGCATCGGATCCACCTTGTTATATATATATATATATATATATAAACAGTACTTTTTATAGAGTAGCGTAATTTAGAAGACATGGCTTGGGATATACTCAGAATAGGACAATTACTTTTAAATGATTTTATATCATTTATTAAAAGGTAAAAAAGAGTGCATCAAAAGGTACAGAAAAATGCTAGGGTGAAGGGGATACAGTAAAGAATACTTAGGGTAAATGGTGTCCATGAGCAAAGTCCAGGAAACTTGGTTAATCCAATATGGGAAAAAATGCAAAGTATAATATGGAAGCAGGGAAAAAATGCCAAAGTTCAAAATGGAAGCAGGGACGGATTTACCAATAGGAACAGTAGGCATGTGCCTAGGAGTGCCTGAGGTTAGAGGGGCGGCTGTCAATCTCCTCCCACCAATCCAACCCCTTTATAGTCTATTTTCTTCCCCAAAAAAGAGAAAATGGGTGTGGTTTGGGGTGTGTGGTCTGGATTTAGGGGTAGGGCTAAGGGCGCCAGGCTCTTTGGGACTACAGGCTCCTGATGTGTAAATCCAGCCCTGGATGGAAGCCAATGCATGGTCCGTCCAATTGTAAATTGCATTGCAAAAAATTGTAAAAATGACTGTTGAGCTGAGTCCATACTCCGAATTTATGCCCACACCTGAATTAGGGAGTGGCTTGGTCTCTAAAGGTGGGTCTGGCCCCTCCCTGGAAGGAGTATTCTGTACTTTTGGAGGGAACTTTTTATCCTTTTTTTATATGAGTTTGTATAACTAAGAAGTATAATATCTCAAGTTTGCTTTGGCAGATCATCTTCTAAAATATATTGTAGGTAGGACTTGAGTTCAGCATAAGATGACCTTATTTGTGAAAATATTACATAATTCCTTCCCCTGAATTATTATGAAATATTAATTGACTTTGAACTTACAGCTGGTTTTAACTGTTTTTCAAACAGCAGACCTCCTGCTGCTACTGTGTCGGAAAGACTAGCTTTTGCTGCTGGCTTCAGTGAAATTTCACACCTATTGCCTTTTGATGTAGAAGCCCTGCTGAGCTGAACAAACCACAAATGGAGATGCCTACGAACGTTCATTTCGGCCGATAATCGGGCCGTGTATGGGCCCTTTATTGGCCGAAATGGACGTTCTTTTGGAGATCCGCCAAGTTGCTCGTTCGCCGATCCCCGACCGAACGTCCATTTCGGCCGATAAAGGGCCCATACACGGGACAATTATCGTCCGAAACAAATGTTCGTACACATCGTGCGTCGCGGGTCAGGACCCATGATCGCATGTGGGTACGAACCTTTAGGCTTAAAAATTAATATCTGCAATCACAGATATTGCCCATGGGAGTTAAAATTTCACTTACCTTCATGGGATCTGGTGATGCTGCTACCATATCACACATAAAAATGTAAATATTTCAAAACTATGTAAAAAAAAAAATTGAACGTAAATAGCATAGCCAGGAAAGCAATTCTGTCAATTTACTAAAAGTCATTTTTGGACCACAGTTACCCTTTAAGACTAACAAATTTCCAGTAACTGCTGCACTCACTTGTGTAGATGGCTACTAAGATATTAGGACAGATTTCTGTCATTGGGTGCAGTGGCCTAAAAAATATATATAATCTTAAATTATATAAGATTATACATACTATATGCAATATCAGTAAGAGACGCAACTTACAGTACCTTTCTGAGATCCCGTGATGTATAAATCCATATTGAATATAAATATTGCAAATATTACAAATATAATATTATATTCAGGGCATCAGTATACAATTAATACTCAACACCAAATATTTAGAAACAAATATAGGTATTAGCTAATAAAAAAAAGCTATTAGTTATTAGTTATGTAAAATATGCCTAACACACTAGCAAAGTTCATCTTTAACTGGGCCCTAACCACTTTCCCTGTGTGCTTACAATACTTTATATTGCATTTAAAGGGGAACTGTTAACAATTGTCCCAACAGACAGAGCTCATTTACTACTGCTGGAACCTATGAATAAGAGCTGGGATAAGCTCAAAACCCGTAAGAAAATAAAACTCTGCATGACAACCTTTTCATACGGAGTGCGCAGAAAAGCCTAATGCTGTTTGAATTCCCACATTTACAAACATACATAAAGCTATATCTGTTGTATTCAATTAGATCAACTGGACTTGAAATGTAGTTCTTGAAGACGTTTCGCTAGTCATCCGACTGGCTTTCTCAATTCAGAATGACTTGTACAAGAATCTGTGGCAATTATGTACCCTGGAAAATCCCAATTAGCATATCACAGCCAGGTGTTAAGGGTGTGATTAGATAGTGGCTAAGAGGTGTTATAGGAACGCCCAGAGTAAGGTGTTAAAACAGCATTGTACATGGCAGACAGTTGGTGTCGAACCCCCCCACCTCTATTTAGGCTTGGTTTCTTTATTTTCACATAAATGGCCTCCTTAACACCTCTCTTGAACCAGTCACGTTCCTTCGCCAGTATGTTAACATTACAATCTTCAAAGGTATGTCCTTTATCCTTAAGATGCAGATACACGGCTGAGTCCTGACCCGAGGAATTGGCTCTTCTGTGCTGGGCCATACGTTGATGCAGTTGCTGTTTGGTCTCCCCCACATACAAATCAGAGCATTCTTCACTGCACTGCACCGCATATATGATGTCGCTTTTCTTGTGTTTTGGTATTGGGTCTTTTGGATGTACCAATTGCTGCCTCAGTGTGTTGTTCGGTTTAAAGCAGACAGGGATACGATGTTTTTTGAAAATTCTTCTTAATTTCTCAGAGACCCCTGCTACATATGGGATGACCATGTTCTTCCTCCTGTCTTGCTTTTCCCCTTCACTGTTGGTATTTGTGTTCTTTTCTTTCCTTCTACTTCTTTTGACAAAGGCCCAGTCTGGATATCCACAAGTTTTAAGGGCTCCTCTGAGATGTTTCATTTCTTTAGCCTTCGCCTCTGTGCTAGTGGGGATGTTCTCGGCTCTGTGTTGCAGGGTTCTGATGACACCCAGCTTGTGATCTAAAGGGTGGTGGGAGTCAAACATCAAATACTGATCTGTGTGTGTTGGTTTTCTGTAAACCTCTACTTCCAGTTTACCATTTTCCTTAACTTCTACCAAGCAGTCCAAGAAAGCCAGTTTGTTGTTTTGTACCTCTTCCCTTGTGAATTTAATGTTTTGGTCCACCGCATTAATGTGTTCTGTGAAAGCTTGTACTTCCTTCTGGTGGATTTTAACCCAGGTGTCATCAACATATCTGAACCAGTGGCTGGGTGCTATGCCCTTAAAGGTATTAAGCGCCTGTGTTTCTACCTCCTCCATGTAAAGGTTGGCCACAATAGGTGAAACTGGAGATTCCATAGCACATCCATGTTTTTGCTTATAGAACTTATCCCTGTATTTGAAATAGGTGGTATTCAGGCACAAGTCCAACAAGGAACACACCTGTTCTGGGTTGAGATCAGTTCTGCTGGTAAGAGTGCTGTCTTTGCCCAGCCGTTTTCTCACCATGTCAACAGCCTCCTTGGTGGGTATACAAGTGAAGAGAGAAGTCACATCATAGGACACCATAGTTTCTTCTACACCGAGTACTATATCTTCAATCTTGTTGGTGAAATCCTGAGAGTTCTGGATGTGATGCTTAGAACTTCCCACCAAAGGTCCTAAGATGTTAGCTAGATATTTTGCCACCTTGTATGTTACAGAGTTGATGCTGCTGACTATAGGTCTTAGTGGGGCCCCTTCCTTATGTATCTTTGGGAGTCCATATATGCATGGATGTGCCTCACCAGGGTAGAGGCGATGATACATTGCTCGGTCAATGGCTTTATCCTTTTGAAGCTGTTGTAGTAAGTCTATGACTCTTTTCTTGTAACGGCTGGTGGGATCCCTTGTTAAAGCCTCATATGTGTTGTTATCGGCCAGGAGCATGGTCACCTTATCATGGTAGTCTGAGGTGTTGAGTACCACTGTGCATCTTCCTTTATCTGCCGGTAGAATGGTGATACTGGAATCTTTCTTGAGGGATGTTAAGGCTCTTCTTTCCTGTGTAGTCAGGTTAGATGAAGGAGTTTTAGCACTGGCTAAGGCTGCAGATACCTTAAGGCGAAGTTGTTCTGCCTCACTCTGTGATACCTTATTACTGTGGATAGAGGCTTCTGTGGCTGCTATAATATCCACCACAGGGATGGCTTTAGGGGTGATGGCAAAATTCAAGCCCTTACCAAGGACTTCCATTTCTGGCTGGGTCAGGGTCCTGTTAGACAAGTTTCTCACCCATTCCTCCTTGTTTGATGAAGTGACACTTCCCTCCTTTTGTATCCAAGGTAGTTGTTCTCCTTTGGGGCTGTTCTGGGATGACAAAATAGAGAACTTGTTCTGTTGCCTTTGTTTGCCCTTACAGTGCTGAGAAAGCTGTGCTTGTTTGGTGAACCCCATCACTCTTTCCCAGATGGACACAGGTAGCTGTGAGGCCAGGTTCTGTTCTAGTTGACTAATGTTGTGCATTAAAGCATCGACTGTAAAATGTGTCTGTCGTACCCGTTCACTTAGGAGCTGTGTTTGAGCCTTTTGCAGTATCTGTTTGGCTCTGATGCCTTTAACCGTGGAATCCAGACGTATACTGCATGGTACTAACTTGTTCACACGTTTTAGTTAATCCCCGCACTCCTTTCCTTCAGAGGTTTTACTGGGTGCTGTTCCTCAGATCCTGTCCACCACATACAGGGTTAAATATTCTTTAGCAATTATATAATTTGAAGAACGCACTCCTGTAGACCTTGCTCTTTCTTTATATATTTATTAGTGACATGCGTGCACAACGTTTCGGGGTGTGTCCCCCTTCCCTCATGCACCTGAGGAAGGGGGAACACCCCGAAACGTTGTGCACGCATGTCACTAATAAATATATAAGAAGAGCAAGGTCTACAGGAATGCGTGCTTCAAATTTATAACTGCATGGTACTAGCCTTTGTTGTCGCATCGGAGGGTAAACCGCAGGTGGTTTCTGTAGTCTGCCAATCCTTGCTGTCTTTTCATATTGCCGTACAAGTTTGAGGGTTTTCTCCCCAAAATGATTAGAAATAGCTTGTGAAGGTTCTCATTCATCCAGGTCATGGTATATCTGGTGTATTCAATAGATCAACTGGACTTGAAATGTAGTTCTTGAAGACGTTTCGCTAGTCATCCGACTGGCTTTCTCAATTCAGAATGAATGATTCTTTTACAAGTCATTCTGAATTGAGAAAGCCAGTCGGATGACTAGCGAAACGTCTTCAAGAACTACATTTCAAGTCCAGTTGATCTAATTGAATACAACAGATAACCATGACCTGGATGATGAGAACCTTCACAATACATAAAGCTGTGTCTCACCTATCGGTACTAGGGGTCAGCTCCCACAATCCACCTTAGCTGGGTGAAACACTTCTCATGTCTATAGTGCTCAACAGATAAAAACAAGGAAGTTGCACCCTTGCTTTCTAGAAGCTGACAACCAATTCTATAAACATCTCAGAGATCTTCCCTCTCCCTCACAGGGACAGGGTTCTCAGTGCAGTTTTTTTAAAAACATATCTAAGTGCTCCTGTTCCTAACTATGATATAATCCTTTGCTTTTGATACATAAAAGAAAAGTAATCTTAGCAGTAAGCAACTTACCCCATCTCTCCGTCACCCGCCACATCCTCTGACAGGTCCCGACGCACTTACAGGGTTATTCAATAAAAGTTCGTCGGGGAGATTCAATATAGGCGGCCGCGTTACTTACCTTAGCCCGTAAGGCGTAAACAAGATTAAGTCAGGTATTACATCGCGGGATCGGGCTAAGGTAAGAGCGTGGGTTTAACGGCTCCCACACACACTAGCGTTAAACCTAACGATTCGGGTTTTGGATCTATAGCACGGCGCTATTTCCAAAAACATTTGGAAATGGCGCTGTGCTCTAAAATCTGTCTAAAACCCACGTTAACCCGAAATTTCTTCGGGTTAACATGGGTTTTAGACAGAAAAGCCCTATATTGAATCTCCCCCCTTATCATTTAAAATGGTGCTAATTTTGCCCCAACCAATCAGATGTTAGCTTTTAAATGTTAAATAAGATCTGATTGGTTGGGGCAAAATTAACACCATTTTAAAGGGTATGTCCACCCTTAAAACAATTTTTTGATATAGTATTCCCCCTGTCCCCCCAGCCCCAACCGCTTCATTTTTATTTTTAGAAAGTGCCCCAAACTTTACTTACCTCCCCTCTTTCCTCCGCCGCGCTGCCGGCCCTCTGCTTGCATTTTCTCGCAGGGACCGGCAGTCGCATCTGTGATTGGCTGAGCGGCAGCCAATCACGGACGCGGCTGCCGGTCATTCAGTGCAGCGGAGGAAAGAGGGGAGGTAAGTAATGTTCGGGGCACTAAATAGAAATGGAGCGGTTGGGGCTGGGGGGACAGGGGGAATACTATATCAAAAGGGATTTATGCTAAGGGGAGGGAATCCTGAGAGGGAGGAAGAGGGAGGGAGAGGGAGGGGGGAAGGAGGGGGAGAAGGGCTGCATACGCCTGCCACCAACCCTGCTCCCGGAGGCCAGGTAGAGGGAGGTCCTGCTATCCTCCTGGTGGGCAGTTTTGGGACTTTGGGGGGGGGACTACAGGAGGAACCCTGATGGAGCTGGGATGTGAGGTAAGGATTAAACTACACTACATGATGGGGCCAGTAGTTGGGGGGATTATAGTTTTGGGGGTGGACATGCCCTTTAAATGATAAGAACATTTATTGAATAACCCTGTTAGTACTCTATGCACAGCAGAGGAGAGAGATCAGGAATCTAACAGGAGGTTAGACACAGCTCCTTTACCTTGCGTTCCTCAATAAAACTGAATAGCACAAAGTGGTTTTAACCACTGGAGATACCCTTATAAAATACATGCATTTTTTACATTACCCTTAAAAAAACCTATTATTTGGCATGGTGCTGTAATAATATGCCTACAGCCTATTACATTTTGTTTAGTTAACTGTGCTTGTCTGATTATTCCTGCCATTTGAAATGTATAATAAGAAGCAAATATAAATAGCCATTTTTACTATGTAATGAACTTAACATCATGTGTATTATTGTGGATACACTTTATCATTTTGGTGTAAAAATATTAAAATGTTAATATTGGTATTTTCCACATGCTTGGCCTTCCCCCCCTTTTTTTTATAAAGCAACATCAAAAACCAAGATATATATATATATATATATATATATATATATATATATATATATAATATATATATCATATATTCTAAATGTCATTGTAAATAATACATTTGGGATGCCTGTATGCCATCTGAACTGAAGATAAAACAATGAAAGTAAAAAAATGATGAAAACTAAAAACCTGTAGACAAAACAGTTGGAAATATTTCTGATATTAATAACATGATATTATACATTCCAACAATCCTGGAATGCTGAGCCTTGGCCCATAATAGGGTGGGGCTTCCTAACTGGGCTGGTTGGTCTGAGGATGTGGCTGGCAGGGCAGGGTATGAAAAGCGACCACCCCTTTGCCCAAAAAAGTTGTGAGACAGTCATATTCTGGTTGGCATTACAGGAAATTACACTGTTAAAATTAACTTTGTTAAAATGAAAAGTACCTGGGGCAGGGAACTAAGCTTATTTCTCTGCGCTCTCCAAACAAGTTGATTTTGAATGAAAGACCCGGTTCCTACCTTTAAAACGAGCTATCCTTCTGGTATTAAGTTATGGATATGGCTTGCTTCCGTTCAGTAATTTCACAGTTTTGAAGATGTAAAATATGTAAAAGTTTAGAGGTGACCCAGGAACATGTATAATATAAAGTATAGTTTAAGATATGATGTCAATTCCTGCTAACAGCCTTAAAGGGGTGGAGTGGGATACGATGTGTGTTTGTATCCCTGATGAAGATGTATGTACAGATGTGCTTAAGAAGATAATTAAAAGCAATTTTGAAAATTGAACCTGTGTGCAAGCAGTACCCGGCAGCTGTAAAGGGCATGTCCACCCCCCAAACTAAATTGTAATCCAATACTGGCCCCACTGTATAGTTTTAAAAATTACCTTACATCTCTGCTCCTTATGGTTATCCTGCAGTGCCCATCCAAAGTCCCAAAAAGTGAAGAGTTGTAGCTGTCTTCCAGCAAAAAGGACTCCTGTGTTGCCTCCGGGAGGTATTCTGACAGAGGAGCCCTTCCCCCCCACCACCATCCAGATCCATCCGTATCCATCCATCCACATTAATTAATTCCATTTTCTGTAGTGTAGGGCATCCCTGCCTGCCCCCAACCGCCATGTCATTGTGCTAAAAAAAAGATTTAGAAGGCTACATACAGCACTTCGTTCCTGTGGCACTCTCCATTGATGGCAGCCATGTCTGTGATTGGCTGCCTCTCAGCCAATCACAGAGATGGCTGATGGTCTGGCCCCTACTTGCAAGTTCTGGCAAGCAGGGAGCTGGATCAGAGCGCCAGAGGATCGAGGGGCTGTAAGTAACGTTCTAAATCTTTTTTTAAGATGGCAGTTGGAGGTGGGCAGGGGTGCCCTACATTATACTTTTTTAATAGGGTGGGCATGCTCTTTGCAAATTTTACAACTGTTACAAGATTTAACAAATGTAAAAAGACTAGAGGACACCTCAACATACAACTATGGACTCAGAACTGTTATAAACTTATACCTTACTTAATGTATTAATATTCATATTGGTACTGTTGATTTACATGCTGGAACAATGCTTCTATATTGTTTATTTGAAATAATTATTATTATTTTATAATTATTATTATTTGAAATTTCCTGAAATAGTTACACAGAGGTAAAATAGCAAATTGGTACAAAGTAAGATAATAGATCAGCTATATGTAACCAGGTTGGAATCACAGATGTGAACCTATCACTCTCTCCCCCTTCCCTGTCCCAGGTTATTATATCTATTTACATATAAGTTAATGTATGTATGTATATATGTTTGTATGTATGTTTGTATGTTCCAGAAAAACTTTAAAAGACAATTATACTCACCTCCCCCACGTTCCTTTCCCACCACTCCTGCAAAGGGTAAGGACCTAAAACGCTAACAGGGTTATTCAATAAAAGTTCTTATCGTTTAAAATGGTGCTAATTTTGCCCCAACCAATCAGATGTTAGCTTTCAAATGTTAAATAAGATCTGATTGGTTGGGGCAAAATTGGCACCATTTTAAACGATAAGAACTTTTAGTGCATCTTCCTGTAAGATCCATTCCTGCAAAGTAAAATGTCTAAAATGTCTCACCTCCTCACCTCTGGATACTGTACAAAAGTCCTGCACTACTTACTTGTAATCTCCCTCGGCGATGCGGTCTGATCCTCCCCACTGGCACTTTGAGTGACAGGTCACGAGGCAGCCAATGGGAAGACGTGCTCTCCAAGGAGGCGTGTCTTCCCATTGGCTGCCTCCCCGACTGTCACTGACAGTGGGGAGGATCCGACCGGAGTGATGAGGGAGATTACAAGTAAGTAGTGCAGGACTTTTGTAAAGTACCCAGAGGTGAGGAGGTGAGACATTTTAGGTCCTCACCCCGGGTACTTTGCAGGAATGGATCTGGGAAATGGTGAGTGTAATTGTCCTTTAAAACGTCTGAGACAATTTTCATGAGACTTGGTACACTTAAGTATAAGGACCTGGGGAAAAGCATAGGCTACTTTTACACAAAAGTTAAGTTTAAGTTAATTATTCTGTGTGCTGCCATCAGGTGGTGAATCGAGTAAATCAAGTTAATTGCACACCTTCCAAATATCACAGATTGTTCAGGGCAGTACACTTTCATGGCGATGCACCAACGGGCGCATCGCTCCTGATTTGGAGTTTAAGTCACGCTAACCGATGTTATATCGGTTAGCGTGACTTTAACTCCTTCCTTGCGGCAGCTGCGTTGCTAACGCGAAAGTTAACAGCGCAGCTGCCGCAAGCGATGCTATATGCCGAAAACGGCATTTTATTGCGGCACTTTCAACGGCAGCTAATAGCTGGCGCTGAAAGTGCCAAAATAGAACAGCGCCAGGTAGAGATGTTCCGAGCGCCGTTATCGGCATATAACATCGCGCTCGGTGCATCCCCCTGTGCCAGTAGCGGCGCTCGGTGCATCCCCCTGATTGAGTAGCAGCAGACCATGTGATTTAGCAATGTCATGTGACCACACACTCGGCCACATTCTCCCACTAGAGATGGCCGAAATTCACTGGCTTCTTTCCGTTTTCAGATTCCTGTATCTCAGGAAAATCATGAAGATCCGAAAATCTGAAACCTGGACAAATTTTCGATAATTTTCGAATATACGGAGCTATTTTCGATAATTTTCAAAAATAGCTTTGAAAGTTCAAAAATACGATCGGAGACCATTTTTCCGAGTTTTCGGGGATTTTCGATCGTTTAATGATATTTTCGAAAATTATCGAAAATTTGTTCCGAAGTCCCGAAATCCGGACGTTCCTCTCACTTGTGCTTTGCCCAGAGTTAAGATTGACCAATCCAAGATAAGTCTCTTGTACTCGGGGTTGGGCAGGCAATTACCAATGGAGATTACAGTTTGCAGCAGTCTGGTGCAGAGTTCAGAGAAGGCAGCTAAGAAAATATGTAGTTTTACTTAAGGAAAGACAATGACAGCTGTAAATGGGATGACCCTGCCCACACTGCAATACAACTGCACTGTAAGGGGTTCATTTTTCTTCACACCTTGTGTCTCTTTTCTCACAAACTACTGAAACCCCAGTATTAAAGGCCACGTACACACTCTTTTCACTCACCTTTCTTTTCCATATGTCATTTTTGCAAGCAAATTGTGTTTTCTGGGGGACATTGTGTGTCAATAATGATCAATTGCAGTAAAAAATAAATTAATGTCAGATCTCTTAACCCATTGTTAAAGGGGAAGTTGATGCTATACACGCTAATGGGGGAGTTGATGCGATACGCGCTAAAGGGGATGTTGATGCGATACGCGCTAAAGAGGGAGTTGATCTGATTCGCGCTAAAGGGGAAGTTGATGTAATGCACTCTAAAGGGGAAGTTGATGCAATATGTGCTAAAAAGAGAGTTTATGCAGTACGTGCTAAAGGGGAAGTTGATGTGATGCACTCTAAATGGGAAGTTGATGCGATATGTGCTAAAGATGGAGTTGATGCTATATGTGCTGAAGGGGAAGTTGATGCGATACACGCTAAAGGGGATGTTGATGCGATACACGCTAAAGAGGGAGTTGATGTGATTCACGCTAAAGGGGAAGTTAATGTAATGCACTCTAAAGGGGAAGTTGATGCGATATGTGCTAAAGATGGAGTTGATGCTATATGTGCTAAAAAGGGAGTTGATGCGCTACACGCTAAAGGGGAAGTTGATGCGATACGCGCTAAAGGAGGAGTTGATGTGATGCACTCTTAAGGGGAAGTTGATGCGATATGTGCTAAAGATGAAGTTGATGCTATATGTGCTAAAGGGGAAGTTGATGCGATACGCGCTAAAGGGGGAGTTGATGTGATATGCACTGAAAGGGGAGTTGATGCGATTCTCTCTAAGTTGGTTGGTGCGATATGCCTTAAAGGATAAGTTGGTGTGATACATTTTTAAAGGGAATGTTGGTGTGATACATGTTTAAGGTGTGGTTGATGCAATATGCGTTAAAGGGAAAGTTGGTGTGATAAGCGTTAAAGGGAAAGTTGTTGTGATACGCCTTAAAGGGGAAGGTGGTGTGATACGCCTTAAAGGGGTAGTTGATGTGATATGCTTTACAGCGTAAGTTGGTGTGATACACATTAAAAGGGAAAGTTGTTGTGATACGTGTTAAAGGGGTAGTTGATGTGATATGCGTTAAAGGGGAAGATGGTGTGATACGCCTTAAAGGGAAAATTGATGTGATATGCCTTTAAAAGGGTAGTTGGTGTGATAGGCATTAAAGGGGAAGTATTTTTTTAGGGTAAATATCAACATTATTTACTCAACAATAGCCCCCCAAATGACGTGAGATATGTTAATTGGGGATGAGATCTGCTCTAGAATCCTGCATTGTATTGGGCACCTTGAATCTAACCAGGTTTGTGGGTCAGGTTAGAAAGTTGAATTTTGGATGCAGGTTCGGGCTGGATCTTTAGAAAAACAGGGCAACGCCGGGTGCTCTGCTAGTGTTTAATAAATGTGATTATAACAAATCAACGGATGTATTAATGGTGTTGCAATATCTGTCTGATATCGTGGGTTAATAAATATGGTATTTCATACCATAAATGTAAGTATTTCAAATAGATTCCCCAAACCATATTAAATAATATAAAATTATTGTTCCAACATGTATTTTAACAATGACAATGGTAATATTTATTATTTTATACCATTTCTGAGTCCATAGATGTATGTTGAGGTGTCCTCTAGTCTTTTTACATTTGTTAAATCTTGTCACTGTTACATTTTAAGAAGATAAACTGTTACTATTGCTTACCCTGGCACTGTCTTATGGTCCATGGAGTGCCCATTCTTATCTGAAATAACAATGCGTGATGTGATTAGGAATGCTTATGTCTCTGGTAGCTGACAGCTTATGTCCATGAGAGCCAACATTCCTTATAGGAACATTCACCAAATCAGTCGAAATACTATGAATTGAATTACCAAGCATTTAGAACACTGTCAAAATATCAAATTAACACATTGTTTTCAGTGAGCTGTGTATCTAAGTATTTTAACATATTTACTTACATTTGCTAACATCGCAACAGAAGGACAAAACCTTACACACAAACCCTCCAACAAAGCTGTATAAGAAGTAAAATATACTAACCATGCCCCAAATTGTATCACAGCTAGTAAAACAATAAAAAGGTAGAGGTAGACTATAATAATAATTGGGTTTTTTATGTATTACCAGTAGACATGGCCAAGGGCTCTTAAAAGAGCCCTTGGGCATGTTTTCTTTTCTTCTCTTCCATCTAGCGACACCAACTCGCCGAAGTTGCTAACATGGGGCAATGCCCTTTGCGGCTGGCAGGGGCACGTCCGGCACTAGCGGCTTCAACAAAGCCGATATTGCTAGCGTCTTGATCTGACGTCTTCTTTCTTCTGTCATTAACTGTGATTTGCAGCTCTTTATATAGGTTTGCTGAAGGACCTAATCCAATTCTGATTGGTCAATTTTTCAATTCTTGCGATCACATGGTTATACAGAGCCCAATCATATTTCTGAAATATGATTGGGTACTGTATAACCATGTGATCGCAAGCATTGAAATCCTTGTAGAGTTAAAAAGGAGGGTGAAAAGGTTGGACTTGATAGACGTATGTCTTTATTCAACCTAAATTACTACTATTTGAGGGTATTCGCTCTAAAATGTCCAAGTTCGTACAGACTCATAAAATCCAGCTTGAACTCTGGTTCGGGTTCGAGTTGTAGTCCATTCCTAATTACCAGTGGTTCCCTCTTAAACCTGCAGTAATGTTAGGATGTTTAAACAATCAATTGTACTGCAGATAAATGATTTCATAAAAAGCAAAGTTTATAATTGGCTAAATAATTTATTGGCTAACTAAGATGTTAATTTTCAAGAAAATATACAATTTTCAGAAAATTAACTTGGAACATATCAAATTGTAATATTCTTAAAACTTAGGATTCTCATGTTAGGTAACCAATGACATTATCACCTTTAACAGTACTGTCATGTACTGCGTCAACACATATCGTGCAGATTCTAAATACATTTCTGGGTAAACATATGTCATGTGACTATAATAAGAGCACACTGTTTTTTAGCTGTTGTTAATGCAGTTTTTACAAACAGGACTGGAAAGATGTTCTTTTCAGCATAGATAGAAAAGGTTTCCTTGTATCAGTCCTGGGTTCTCTGATCTAGCAGGTATAGTATTCTCTCCAAAGACTGATACTTTTCAGTGGGGTTTCAACAATTTATTATAACAGTGCATAGCAAGCAAAATGGGACTTTTAGAAATAGGCAGAAAACAAATAGTTGATGTGAATAGTTTATTTCTCTTTTTCTTTGTTTTTGAGGTTAGCATTGGTTGTGCTTTTTGGTTCAAACTCTTCTATCTTTGCCAATTATGAAGAAGCTAAACATAAACTTGTGTAGCCTCTCTACTCAAATGACAATTACTTTTTAAAAATGAAAAATACCAGGTGCAGGGGGGTAGGATTGACTGTTCCAAATATTGTTTCATTTATGTGCTACAGCACGTACAGTTTACTTCTGCCAGGTTAGTGTCCTGGGCCTTCATGTATGAAAGATGGCGCTGAAGCCAAGGGGAAGCATATGGTTTCTTTGTGCTGGTGCTCATTACTGAAATTATATCGAAAGGCAGGAATTATCAATGCCACCTCATTGCCACAGATACTTTTTATTTTAACATTTAAAAAAAAGAAAAAGGTTTTATTCTTTAGATATTTTGGCAAATCCTTTTTGTTTATCTTCTTTTTCAGTTATCACTGGGGCTGGAGATGGCATAGGCAAAGCATATTGTATTGAGGTAGGATTAATCAAATTATTTTATTCAAAAATGTACCGGTATTCAATGACACTAAATGTATCCAGCCTTATTAAACCTCCTTTGTACTAAGATTTTGGTACTGACAATTACTGACAACATTTTGGCCGTTATGTTTTCAGCTTGATTCTACCTTAAAAAACTAAAAGTGAAAAACTGTGTCCGAATTTACGTCTTTATGATGACATTTCATCAGTTTTTTTGTGAATTTTTTGTTTTAATGCCAAATTGTTCTTGCTAAAACACCCCTTATTTAAATATAACTAAGGAACTGAGAGGAAAAATTCATAAACATATTTCTTAATGGGATTTAGCAATTGGGGGGAATTTTGTGAAAGAAACAGATCCTGCCATCACATACCCTGACTGTAATGTCGATACTGCCATTTCTAGAATGCATGCATGCCTATCAGCTGAATTCTGTCACAAAACAATCCACTTTCTACTTCTTTTTGCCCTTTGTTTATTTATTTGTGTTGTTTAATAGAAATAACACCATACAACCAGGGCCATTTCTGGCCATTTTGGTGCCCTAAGCAAGGCTTCCCTTGTGTCCTCTTCCAAACTCAAACTTCCCCCCAACCAACTTTGCATTAGACTGGGTACACACGGGTGAATTTTTCATTCCAACCGACCGTTCACCATAAGTGATCGGGTCGACCGAGATGAATCAGTGGCACGGCTGACAGATTGCCGTGACTGATTGTATGGCCCATAGGAGGCTGCACAATCAGCAGTGATTTACCAACACGTCCGATCCCCGGCGACTGCGTTTTGACGTGATTTTTATGGCCTGGCTGACTGATGTATGAAAATATCGTCCGTTTGCCAAAAAAAGTTTCTTTGTTTATACCTAACCTTAAGGTTTGTACACACGTGTGATCTCGGGTACCAACCAATGACGCACAATGTGTATGAACAGACGTTTCGGACAATAGACCCCCCACCAATCCCCAAAGGAGCAGCTGATAAAGTGTCCATACACAGGCCGATTATCATCTGAAACGGCTGTTCGTACACATCGTGTGGCACGGGTAGTCACCCTTAATCGCACGTGTGTACGAACCTTAAGTCTGTATAAATTAGAAAACCTGAAACAATCAACACAGTTAGGGAATTAGCCTGCATTCAGCTATATTTGGTTGTACTGTTCTGCATGCTTACAGGGAGGCTACAAAGAACTAAATTAGTAACAAGTATTTGTTCTATGGCTGATAAGAATCCCTGTCCTAAAAAAGACAACAAAATGTGAATGCTGCCCTCCACCCTCTCAGTGCCCTAGCAGTTTGCCTAGGTCACCTATGCCTAGAAAAGGCCCTGCATATAAACTGTTTAAATAAAAATACATTTATTATTGAATGTAATAACATATTTTTTAACAAATGCTGTTTGCTACTCAAGGCAAGTAGATACATTGTGTGCAGGAATTAATTAATACATTACAACCATTGTAAATTTACTAAAGATTTGTGTTTAACTTCAGACAGAACCAAACTCTAAAATTAAGCATAATGTTTCTTTTGTAGCTTGCAAAACGTGGGATGAATATTGTAATGATCAGCCGGACGCTTGAGAAAATGCAGGCAGTTGCTATGGATATTGGTATGTTTTCACTTTTTAAAGAAGCTACACATAAGATAACAAAAAGAAGATGAATCGGTTTATAACATTTTTAATCAGTGACAACAACATTGTCCTAAAACTATTTATCCTGTGTGGCTGTCAGTGTTGTTAAACTGCAGTGTGTATAGAAAATGGTAAAGAGAAGCTTGGAATTGTGGTCCATATTTGACACCTGAGTAAAGGAATCTTCAGTTACAGTAACAGGCTTTATGACATCACCGCAATGATTGTAATAGATTCTATTTGTGAATAGGCAATGTCCCATAGGGCCCTCCTCTGTCCCTTCTTCTTCTATATCTATTGACAGTGATTTGTAGCCACAGTAACTTCAAGGAAGCTTTTTATCCATCCAGACAAAAGGTTATTCGAAGTGAGTGAAAAAGTAGACTAATACCATTAAGCTATTTACAGTGCTCATGTATCAGACATCAAATATAAATAGTTCAATAAAAGTTCTATAGGACACTTTGTCAGGGGAATAACATAATTCTGCATTCAATAAATCCTCATTTGACTCAAAGAAAGAGGAAAGGCAGAGAATAAAACTATAAACCAGCACCTACATGCAGAAACATTTTTATTATTGGTTGGTTGTTTACTTTGATGTGAATTATAAGTATAACATATGTTATCTGCTTGTGACATATGTTATCATTTCTGCATTTTTAACAGAACAATCTACTGGAAAAAGTGTTAAAATAATCCAAGCTGATTTCACACAAGACAACATTTATGAACGTATCAAAAAAAACCTGAAAGGACTGGAAATAGGAATTCTGGGTAAGTGATTCGTTATTCAAATAAAATGTGCTAGTTCAGTCTTATTAATCTGACCGTTTCCCCTGATCTGAGGAGTTACTGAGAGTTCAATTGCAGAAATGAAAATAAACTTGTTTCCTTTTGATATTTTTGGTAATTGGTCAGAGAAACATCCTAAAAAAAATTAACTTTACTTATTTGTTGACCCTTATTTGTACAATGGAACCCTTACAAGCCTTGTTCACTGAGGGCATTATTTAAAAACCTGCAGTATCGCAGCTGCGATCATAATTGTATGATCATCCGTTTATGCAATACCATGCAGTAGTACTCTACAACAATGGTATTGTATGGGTGATCACACAACAACGATCGCAATCATAAATTTAAGATTGCAATCATAATTGTACAACCATAATCTTTATTGTAATGCACACATAATGAGCAGCAGTGTTTTGGGTGGCTTTTTGTATACATCTAATTTTTCCTTATATCTCGTTATACCCAAGCCATTTTACTTACCTGTCTGAGATCCCGTGATGCAGAGATAGTCCTATTTCCAGATTTAGCGAATCATGGAATTGTGGTCAGATAAGGAGCATCAGCTTGCACCTCCATTGAAGAGATGTTAGCTTTTGCGCTTTAACAGTAACACAATGAACAAAATCAACAAGAGAAAAAGAAGATCTGCAGCACTCACTTAATGATGGTGAAAAGTATTTACATTCCTTTACTTAAGTATGTGCACGCATACAATATGGGACTGGTCATGTGCAAAAAAAGCTATTAAAAAACATTAAAATACAATATATACAGGTAGCAGCATCTCATGTACAGCTAAATCAAACTAAGTCAAACCAATGTAAGGTGCAGTATAAAGTGCACAGTGCCATACTTTGGTAAACCCAACCCAGTAACAGTTTATATGAGCATGTACAGGGAATCTTAGGCATAAATAGTGTATATAGTGTATATACTTATCTATCCCTATGTATGGCTCAACACTTAAGAATACAGGCAATCCTTGGAAGTGTAGGTATAGGCACCGCTGCACACAAAGAGAGCTGCTGAATCAGAAACGGTAGGTCATGTGGTCCCCCTTACGCGTTTCGCCCGGCGCCCTGGGCTTTCTCAAAGGTACATGCTCGTGTCGTCTGTCTGGTTAAATTTATAGGCCAAAGTGTGAGTAGCGTCCAGCACGCATTTGCGTGAACACGCTCAATGATGTCAACATGCGTGATGACGTCCAAGTGCAAATAATCCAGGTGAGTATCCCTGATAGAGGTCCAAGGTAAGTATCCCTGATTAGGGTCCAGAGTAAGTATCCCTCATAGGTTCTGTACATGGACTCCTTAGTGGGTGTGCTAAAGGAAATGTGCTGTGTAGCTTGTATTGAAATGAGATCTAGAGGAAGGGGATCAAATCCAATTCTTTGTTGATTCCCCCTGGTGTGAGACTGGATAATTGGTAAACCCACCTTGCTTTGGCCTTTAACAGCAGGTTGTTAAGGTCTCCTCCTCTCATGTTGGTTTTCACCTGTTGTAATAGAAAGCAGGAGATGCCATTAACCTTACCTCCACAATGTGCAAGAAAGTGTTGAGCCACACAGGAGATGGACTTACCATCTCTGCTATCCCTTAATGCGTATATTGGATAGATGGTTAGATAAACGCTGTTTGAGTTTTTGCATAGTTTTACCAAAATACACTTTCTGGCACCCACATTTAAGAGCGTAGACCACATTGCGGTCTCACAATTATAATAGCCACGTAACTTGAAGTTTTTTAGACCATCTGAGCTCGTGATCTTATCTCTTTTAACCATATAAGGGCAGAAATGGCTTTTCCCACATGGGTAGGTGCCCTGTAACTTAGTGTGTCAGTGTGGTTCTCTGAAAATGACTGCAATTTTTCACCTAGGTTCCTGCCCCTTCTGGTTGTAATAGATGGTTTACAGGGTATATATTCAGATATATTCAGATATCCCTTCGTCATTTAGAAGAATATGCCAGTTTCTCTCTAGGGCTTGTTTAATCTGCATATAACCTGTATTATAGGTGGTAATAAATCTAATCTAGGTATCCCCTATTGGTAAAGCGTGTCTCTAGTTCATCAGCTGCTTTAGTGTAGCTTTGAAGTGTGGTGCAATTTCTGCAGACCCTTAGGAATTGTCCTTTGGGAATCCCCTTGAGTAGAGCGGTGGATGAGCACTATTGTAGTGTAGTAATGAATTGGTCGCTGTGCTCTTCCTGTACAATTCGGTATCTAATGATGCATGATGCTTTTTTACCTTTATGTCCAGAAAGGTCGTTTCAGTATCCGAAATGTCATAAGTTAGGTGGATGTTCAGTTTATTCATGTTCAGGATTTTCATAAAGTCCATTGCTAATTCCTTAGCTCCATTCCAGAGGTTAAACACATTGTCAATGAAACGGACCCAAAGACCTATGAAAGCCGTGAAAAAGATAAAATCATCACAAAACACAAATTCACGTTCCCACCAACCGAGGAAGAGGTTAGCATATGAGGGTGCACATTTTGCGCCCATTGCAGTACCTCTCCTCTGGAGGTAGTAAACATTATCAAACAGGAAGTAATTGTGGAACAGTATGAATCTTAAAAATGTAATTACCATTCCAGTTTTATCCTGTTTGCCGTTTCATGTTCAAAAAATACCGGCAGGCTTCTATGCCGATTTCATGGTCGATATTAGAGTATAAAGACTCAACATCGCATGTGATTAAGAGGTGATTGTCCTCTGCTGGTATGTCTTGTATCTTTGAGATGAAGTCTGCTGTATCCCGGAGATATGAGTCTAGCTGGAACACAAAAGGCTGTAGAGATCTGTCTACATATAGACATAGATTCTCACTAAGACTGTGTATGCCAGATATGATTGGCCTACCTGGTGGCTGCAAGATGTTCTTGTGCACTTTTGGGAGCATATAAAACGTGGGCGTCTTAGGGATGCTCTTTATATAGGAACTAGGGATGGCCGGTTCGCGGATCCGAACCCGGATCCGCCGCGGATTTATCCCGTTCGCGAACGGCGGATTTTTCCGGATTTTCCGGATTTTCCGCCTTCCGAACTTCCGATTCGCGGATTTTTCGTATTTTTGAAAATTTTCGAAATTGCGAGTTTTCACGTATTTTCGAAAATTTTCGAAAATACAGGAAAACATGTATTTTCGTAAATTTTCGAAAATACAAGGATTTCTCTTAATTCCTTACATATGTATTTTCGAAAATAATCGAAATACGAGGATTACTTGTATTTTCGAAAATACATATTTTTGAAAATACATGAAAACTCGTAATTTCGGAAATTCCCGAAAATACGTGAAAACTCGTAATTTCGAAAATTTTCGAAAATACGAAAAATCTCGTTATTTCAAGGGTATTTTTAATTTTAGCGGGTCCGCTCGCGGATTTTCGAATTTTCGAATTTTTTCGAAAATTCGCGGATCCTCGAGCGGACCGGATTTTGCGAAGTTCGGACATCTCTAATAGGAACCCCGCTTCTTCCATAGTAATGTCACCCATTTCCAATGCATCATCCAGCAGGTTCATCAATCTTTTCTGAAAAACAGATGTAGAATTAGATGGAAGGGAGGTATAGTTGTCTCTATTGTTAAGCTGTTTTTTAGCTTCTAGTAAATAGAGATGCTCAGGCCATAGGACCACGACCCCCCTTTGTCAGACCTTTTAATCTCTACATCTTTCATAGCTTGAAGTTCTCTTATGGCGGATCGTTCTTTAGCTGTAACATTAAATAAATTACCACCCACTGCCATTTATAAAATGCATTAATACATTGAAATTCTGAAAGTGATGGACAGAAGGTAGATTTAGACTTAAATACCTTTCTGGTATCCAGGTCCATTGAGGGGGATGTCTGAGTCATTAAATCTTCCTTATTTGATGGTGTAATCTCTGGGTCCGTATTAGTTTGGATATCTTCTTGCGTCATCTTTTCTTTAAAAAAAAGCCTTTAGGGCTAAAGTCTACAAAAGAGGTAGATAACTTTATGCAATGTAAAGTTATCCAGAGGTTGGGAGGTACAGAAGGATAGACCTTTAGACAGTACACTTAATTGTGAGGGTGTTAATATAACAGTTGATAAATTTATTACCTGAAGAGTATCCTCAGGTTGTACATATAGGTCTGCTTCAGGGGTGGCTATCCCCTAAAAAAGATTCCGTTCACTAATTTCACTATCTGAGATATCTGTGTTTGTGGCCTTATTTATTTACATACTTAAATAAAGGAATGTAAATCATTAAGTGAGTGCTGCAAATCTTCTTTTTCTCTTATTGATTTTGTTCATATCTTTATACTTATCTGTCCAGTACCCCACCTATACACTTATTAATACCAAGGGGTTTAACTAGTGCCATACCTCAACTTCTATTAATATTATTTCTTAACAGTTACACAAAATGTAGCATTTTGCTTATTGCAACTTGTGTAAACAGCACAGACCTCATTTCTTCAGTATAAAGCCCATGCTAACTTGATTTTTTTTTTTTGCTTCTCCCTGATCACGGTGGTTTTTATAAATAGACTATAATGCGGGTGTTAGGAAATAACATGGCAGTTATATGTAATTTACAATTGCGTTGAAATTGTACGCCCACATTGTAAAACCATGATAGTTAATAGGCGTAAAATAACAGCACAATCCTAAATTACTCATAATGATTAGAGATGGCTGAAACTGGTAAATTTCATTCCGCTTTTGGATTTACGGATCTGAAGATCCAAAAACAGAATGTACTTTCGAGGGTTCAGAACCACTTTCGAGTTTCTGATTGTATTTTAAGGGTTATCGAACGTTCAAGTTTTTTTTCGAGGGTTACTAAAAAATAACCTCGTACATTCAGCAACCCATCGAAAATGTGGTCCGAAGTCCAGAAATCTGAACGATCCGCTCCCAGTTTCAGACAGAGCGTTCAAATTTTGGAAACGAGGGGTTCCGTGTCGGATCCGGATCCTATCTCTAATAATGATTTGTAATTTACAATCTTTTTAAAGGATAAATATTGACATTTTCACTATACTGATCCTTTATAAATATTGTCCTCAGTTACATAAAACACTCGCTCAGTTACCTTTACTGATCACAGAAAGCATCATGATGATTTTTACCTATGACTATTTAGTGTTCTGCAGCCAAATGTTCTAAATATATATATTTTTTTATTTTGTAGTTAACAATGTTGGAATGTTACACGCTCCTTATCCCTGCCACTTTCTTACTGGACCCGATAATGACCAGGTATTTCAATGCATGAAGTTATCTTATTTAGAAACACAGATGACAGTAAGAACAATGATTTCTGCCAAATGTATGATTCAGCCTTGATTGTGGCATCTTGATAATTCAGATTCATAGGGAATCCAGACATTAACTCAAGGATAAGGCCTTAGGCTGGGTACACACCAGATGATATTTTTGGCCGATCGACCGATTCACGGCACTTTCGGTCAGTTAGCCAAGAATATCAGCTAGTGTGGGGCGGCTGGCCGCGACTGACCTCGATCGTTCGCTTGTCCTGATCGGACGAACGAATGATTGGAAGTGTCGGAAAATTACAATCGATCGTGCGGTTCCCTATGGACGGCCGAATTTGCCGTGACCGATGGACATTTCCCCCGGCGGAGCTCTCGCTTGGGACAAATAGTGAATAGCCTTATTCACAATAGGATGCAGTACGTTTTTTTTAGTCCATTTTCGTCCGTTTTTTTTCTATCTTTTTAAACAAAATGTGTCCATGTGATAAAACTTGAACTGTAAGGCCTTGTTCACACTGAACACGTTTCCATCTGTTTCTGGACAGAAATGCGTGTGTAGTGTGTATTGTTAGGACCATGTCAATGCGATCCATTAAAAAAAGTAACGCAGGTCACGTTTCTGTCTAGCAAAAGTGGGTCTAGCCTTAACTAGGCCTTACAGTTTAAGTTTGTGTCTATCTCCATCCAGGAATATTAGACTAGGTACACACAGGTCGATATTTTTACCACGTGTACTACATGGTGCAATATTTGGGTCAAACTATCAATTGGTCAATTGGGTCAAGCTATCTCAGAAATTTTACCCTCAGTTGACTTTTTTCACTCAAAAAATGGATTGCTGATTACATGGTGTTCAATGGTCACGCAGAAATATCAGCCAATAGATCACTGATCATTTTACTGTCTGTTGGGCAGGAAACCAAGCTGGGGTTGGCCTGTGTCCGTAATCTTACAATATGCGGCTTTAGCTTTGTAGAATGTATAAGTTCCAAAAGAATTATAGTATGAATTTTTATCTTAAACTTGCTGTTTTTTCAAACACAGGGTTTAGTTAACTGCAATATCATTTCTACTATTAAGGTATGTGTTTGAAGACTTTCACTTTTTTTTTTAAAAACACCAATGTTTTCTTTAAAGGCTACAATATTGCCTATATTACATAAGCTGCAGCGTGCTATTTCCAAAAAGGTTGGGAAATGGTGCAGCCACTGCAAAATTACTGTAAAACCTACACTACCCAATATATTGTTGGGTTAGCCTGGAATTTACACTAATTTAGCTGGTTAGCGGCCAATATAGCATTGCTCACTTAATCTGTATTTTTTGTATTTAATGATAACACTAATAATAAGTTCATTATTCCTTTTTGTTGTATTATATCTTAAAAATATTACAAGAGACCCAGATAATATTGGTTTAAATTATTGCAGAGATCTCTTTTTTTTCTTGATTGTAAATCTGCTCTATCAGGACTCAGGAGTTATATTTTTACTGGGACCCCCATGACTTCTAGTTAAGCCCTGCTTTCTCTATAGATATTGCTGCCTATTGTTCTTTACCAATAGCATTTTGGGGTAAATTTTTTTTAGGGCTCTTGTATTTTTGTGTCTTCCTGACTTTTTTTTAAATTTAACCATTTAGATGACAAGAATTATATTAGAGCAAATGGAAACAAGGTATGCAGTCTAAAAAAATTGTCCGTTTAACTTGGAAAGCTGATTTGTTTTAATTGAAAGAACACAGCGTTTTCCCAGTGTTCTCATAGAGCAACACATACTGATATTGTGACTAAGTTAATGTGGAAAGGTTGAGATAAATATATAACTGTCATTCTTCCTTAAAGAAACAGTAAGGTTTGAAACGAACAAAAAAATATCTTTTTGCCTGATTGAACAAAATGATATATGGTGTCATTATTTACCTTTACACATCTGAGTGCACATCATGGTGCTTAAGATTAAATACAATTATATGCAGGTGGTGACTAGAGATGGCCGAACTTTCGAAAGTTCGGTCTGTTTTTGAACTTTTGAACTAAATGGAAAGTTCGAAAGTTCGAAAACAGACCAATTAAAGTCAATGGGAGTCAAATAGTTTGAAAAGCTCGAATGAAATACAATGAAAATATCAATGGTAACTTAATGTAAATGGCTGTGGGACCTGGGAAATGGTCTGGGGAACACGTTCGAATATCCAGGACTTTCGAAAAATCAATTTGGTATATAGACATTTTACTTGCATTTTCGTTTATTCAATATTTACTCGCGTATTAATATATAGACATTTTACTTGCATTTTCGTTTATTCGATATTTACTCGCGTATTGGTATAATAGACATTTTTCTCGGATATTCGTTTATTCGATATTTATTCGCGTATTGGTATAATAGACATTTTACTTGCATATGTGTTTATTCGATATTTACTTGCGTATTGGTATAATAGACATTTTACTTGCATTTTCATTTATTCGATATTTACTCGCGTATTGGTATATAGACATTTTACTTGCATATTCGTTAATTCGATATTTACTCGCGTATTGGTATATAGACATTTTACTCACATATTCGTTAATTTGATATTTACTCGTGTATTGTATATTAGACATTTTACTTGCATATTCTTTAATTCGATATTTACTTGCATATTGATATATGGACATTTTACTCGCTTATTCGCACTGGAGGTGTGCTTGCATCTTCGTCTCTAATCGGATCTTCGGCTATTTCTGACGTTGTGCAAGCTATCTGCTCCCACGGACAGTCTCAATAGCTGACGGGGCTTCCACAGCTGGGGGCAGGGGTTCTGATTGACCAGTCACATTTCCACTTTTTATTGGCTTTCTCATTTAAATCTCTCCTGTTTCTAGTTGCCTCATATAGCATTTATCTTGCCTCTCTGCTAGTGGTGTAATTATTCTGTTTATATTTCTGATTCTTGCAGCCTGGACTGAGCATTTCCTGTTTCCAACTTCACTTTTACCTAATCTTTTATTCCCTAGTTTGCTAATCTGTGTATGAGCCTGTTTTTCGACTCCACTACTGCCTTCCTTACTTGCTGATTCATGTACGACCCTTGGCTTGTTCCTTGACTAAATTTTGGCTGATCCTCCCATCAATTCTTTGTGATTTAATTCCTGGGTCCGTGTCCAGCGATGTGTCACCAGGGTCCTGGCAAATGGGGGGCTTGTCTACAGGAGAAGACATCAATGGAGATTGGGGTATTGAGACTGGAGGAGGTGCATCATTGGGATACAGCATTACATTAATACACAATTTAATCTCTAAGAAATTAAATCATATTAAATATAACATTTTTCTTATTTTTGTCAAAAGTAAACCAGTATTTCTACAAGTTATGATGGTGGTGTCAAAGAGGTAAACTTAAAGGACAATTATACTCACCTTTTCCCCGATCCACTGCAGCATAGTACCCAGGGTGGGGACAAAATCGCAAGTCTCACCCTGGGTTCTTTCTCTAATCCTGCACTACTTACCGCAAATCTGCTTCGGCGATCCAGATGTTCCACCTCTCTCTACTGTCAGTGACAGTCGCGAGGCAGCCAATGGAAGACACGCTCTTGCAGAGCGTATCTTCCTATTGGCTGCTCGCGATCTGTCATTGAAGCAGGAAGAGCGGAGGAACGAAGCGATCGGTGAAGCAGATTTGGGGTAAGTAGGTGCAGGAGTTAGAGAAAGAACCCAGGGTGAGGACTTAGCGATTTTAGGTCCTCACCCTGGGTACTATGCAGCTATGGAGGAAGAGGAGCGAGGGTGAGGTGAGTATACTTGTCCTTTAAGGTAGAACTAAACTTAAATTTTTAAAATCCTCATGTGAAAGCTCTTCTCCGCAGAACACCTATACATTGAAAGATTCTTCTCTAGTAAGTTGCATTGAATAGATGTAAGTAATAGATTCTGTATCAAAGAAGGCTTCCATGTTGTTGCCAGTACAACTCATAGCTCATGTTGGCTTCAAAGAGCCACGCCCCCTGACCCCAGTATTCACTGTCTCTTCTGTTTCCAGCAAAAGATAAACAGGAAGATTCAATATGGGTCAAATCCGTCTAAAAACCCACATTAACCAAAAGTTTCTAAATGAGCTGCTGGTTGCGCACCATGTAAATGCTGTATTTTTAGGAACAAATCCCCTGGTTTACTAATGTAACAATACAACATAGTCTACTTCCTGAGTTTATTGCTTTTTCTTTGTTTGTTTCCATTGTGTTTTTAGAAAATATAAAGTTTCTACATATGTACAAATTTTATATATAGCAGCTCTGTTTATTATTTATCAACCAGCATGAATTGCTGACAGCCTTCCTGGAGAAATACAAAATAGTCAACTGATTTTAGTCAAATGTACTTTTATCTATTGCATCTGGTGGTGTGCTGCTTAAGTGCTGGTTTTGGAAACAAACAGACCATTGAGACACAGGTTCGATTCCCCAGGCTTTCTTTTTTTTGTTTGTTTCTTTTATGTTTCTAGCAAAAGATAGAGATTCTACATGTACTGATATCCCACCTTATGGTATAGAGGTAGAAAGCTTTATTTTTAGAAAGACAAAGTATAGAAGGTTGCAGGTTCCCCATACTTAGTTTTATTTTTTTAACTGAAATGTTAATAATCTGTTTCTTACAGCCATGCTAGCAAACAAATAAACTGCAAAGATTACTCTTCTTTTTCGTATGAAAAGCAAAGGAATTTAAAATTGTTAGGGACAGGAGCATTTGTAATGTGTTTACACAAAACTGCACTGAAATCTGTGTTCTGTGTCAGAGGGAGGGATGATGTCTGAGCTGTAACATGATTGTCTGTCAGCTTCCAGGAAGCAAGGCTGCAGCTTCTTGTGAAGTGTACTGCATACACTTAGCTGGGCGTTCCCAGATAAGGTGAATTATGGGAGATGTCCCCTAGTCCCCACAGACTATTTTAATAAATCACCCAACAAGTGAGACACAGATTTTTGTATGTTTGTGAATGTGCTCTTTCTATTGGGGCAATGTTGTCTGGGGACTTTAGTTTTCCTTTAACCAGTAGACATGTCCATACTTCTGGATGTGGATTCTTCCTGAACTGTAAACATTTTAAAGATTCATAAGATTTAGCAAATGCATTTTTTAAAGGACAACTATACTACCTCTGCCCTGATTCTTTTCTTCAGCTCTAAAAGTACACAGGCTGAGGACCTACAACGCTGGGGTTTAGATTCTAACTCCAGCACTTACATGTTAAAGTTACGATTGCTGAAGCAATGTTTTTACTTCAGTGGCACAAGGTGACCAATATGAAGACATGTGTCTTTCTATTGGTATTGCCCCGAGCAAAGGGAAGGGGGACACAGTGCAGCAGCTATCGCTAATTTAACAGGTTATCAATTGGTGTTTTGTATTCATTATCTAGCATTTTAAAAAGTATAATCAATTTTTTTTAGGTATAAAACAAACAGGGAGATTCAATAAAAGTTCTTATCATTTAAAATGGTGCTAATTTTGCCCCAACCAATCAGATGTTAGCTTTCAAATGTTAAATAAGATCTGATTGGTTGGGGCAAAATTTGCACCATTTTAAACGATAAGAACTTTTATTAAATAACCCTGAAAATATTTTAAATACAAAATACTGAAATGATTTTAAATACTTATCTAAAGCCATGTCTTTCAAATTGTGCCCACCTCTTAGTATACCCACTTTGTGAATTTCCGTTAGAAATAATAATTATTATTATTATTATTGATTTATATAGCGCCAACATCTTCTGTGGCGCTTTACAATTACATAGTCATACAATACAGGGTAATACATGTTATACAAAGTCATACTTATTACATACACAGGTAATACATAATATAAGTAAACAGAGTGAGGAGTATCTTACAGCAATACCGTGATACAATAGGAAAGAGGACCCTGCCCAAAGAGCTTACAGACTAGAGGATATGGGGGTGAGACATAAGGTGACTGATATTGGTAGGCTGTAAATAGATTGGCAGTGGAGCGTGAAAGGTGGGTTGGATCATATTGGGTAGTAAGAGGGGTAATGTTTAGGCCAGGTTATATGCTAGCCTAAAGAGGTGGGTTTTAAGGTTACGTTTGAAGGTGTTAAGGAATGGTGAATGATGGAGGAAGGGAGTTCTAGAGCAGAGGAGCAGCACGAGTAAAGTCCTGAATGCGGGCATGGGAAGAGGTGACCAGGGTGGATGAGAGGAGGGTATCGTTTGCGTAGGGGAAGTTGCGCCTGGGACGGTATCGCTGGATCAGCTCTGGGATATATGGAGGGGCTATAATATTCCCCTGAGTTTCATGTGATGTGTACAAACAACATTCCCCAATAGAATTGTTTTTTATTTTACTACAGGAAGAGGGGCCTTATTTTGAATATATCATCTGCCGTTGGACGTTTCCCATGTCCGCTGTATGCTGTTTATTCTGCTTCCAAAGTAAGTCTCTGCTAGCAACCTGCAGTACAATTGCAAGCTTTTAGATTGTTTAACTAAACTAAACTATAGTATATTTCTCTGTGTCAAGATTGAGCATAATAATCGGTTTCATTGTTTCTACCCCAGAATACTGGGAAGCGACTCCCTTCAGCCAATGCTTTGTAAGTCAAGAACAAATCATTTTATGTTCATTAAAAGACTTTAGGGCTTATTCAATAATAGGGATGAAGTCCGGTTCTGAGTTGAACCTGGTTCCAAATTAACTCGGATTGTGAAACTTTTTCTAGATTTTCAGTAATTATTGAATTTTAAAGGATAAGTGCACTGTAAAATCAAGTTTAGTTTACCGTATATACTCGAGTATAAGCCGAGTTTTTTAGGTTTAAAAATCAACATAAAAACCTTGACTTGGCTTATACTCGAGTCAAGCAAAAACTTACCTTGATTCCATTTGCGTCCGCGATTCAGGAAGGAAAGCCGGCAGTTCCCAGTAGTTCTTCGCGGGTGCGCGATGACGTCATCGCGCACGCCGGCGGGATGACGTCATCGCGCAGCCGCGAAGAACTACTGGGAACTGCACAGAGCGAGCGGCAGCCGGCGGAGAGCTGAAGACTGAAGACCGGCGGAGAGCTGAAGACTGAAGGATGAAGACTGAAGACTGGACAGATGAAGACTGGAGAGATGAAGACTGAAGACTGGCCAGGTACGGTAAGTGAACTGGGGGGGCTCTAGGGTGGTCATACAGTAGCACCTAATACCTTTCTACTATAGGTGTTTGGAAACTACAACTCCCAGCAACAAAAGCATGCTGGGAGTTGTAGTTTCCAAACATCTACAGTGGAATGGTATTAGGCAACTATCTACCCTCGGCTTATACTCGAGTCAATCATGGGTTACCCATTTTGGAGGCAAAAATGGGTACCTCGGCTTATACTCGAGTCGGCTTATACTCGAGTATATACGGTAATAGTAAGATGCCGCTTTAAAAAATCTTTCCCCCCTTTTTATTTCCCCCTAGGTCCCTCCTGAGCCTACCTGTGTGGCTGTAAATTTGGTGACATTATGGATGTGAAGGATAAGGCTGGTGAGCTCCTCCCTCTGTGAGTTGTTTGTCACAGAAGCAAAAATATGCAATAAATTTAGTTTCAGAACAATAGTGCAACAAAAAAAAAGAAAAGCATGTATCAAAACGTCATTGCCTTTGTAAAGGAAATCCTAAACATAATTTTAAAAACCTTTACATTTCAGTTTAGTCTAATTTAAATTTAGTCTAATTAAATTTAAAACCAAATACAATATTACTAAGTTGACACCTCAGTCTGGCATTCACAGGTCGGTTTTTCCATTCAATATCAATTGTTCAATCAAAAATATCAACCCGATAAATTACCCAGCGATATTGGGAAGTCTATTGAGCAGACAGGATTGGACCAGCTGAAACCTTTTCTCATGATCCTATTTGCAACTGCAGTATCTTCATCAGATTTCAAGCTGAAACCTGTCTAAGATAGATGGTAGAAGGACCACCCGTGCGTGTGCTGACGTCACGTTGCGTGCATCGTGAAGTCATTCGTGTGCGCGGGTGGCGCGCGCTCGCACGGAGGGAACTTACACTGCATATTTGGAAACAGGCAGAAACGAGGTCCAGCAAGTCTCGGGGGGCGGAGCTTACCTGACAGCACACAGTATCCAAGATGGCCAGCACTTTACAAGGGCACAGTTAGGCTCTGGAGAGGCCTAAAAAAAAAAAAGCAGAAAAAGGTTAGTTAGGGATACAGCTTCTATTTAAACTTTATTTGGTTTTTGACTGTACTTATCCTTTAAATTTGATTGGAGCTTCCTGAGTATTAATTGGGAATAACCGATTGAAATGTGTATGACAGGCTTTATTCACAAAGGTATTTTATTTCTATTGATGTAAGCATTGACTAGTCTCAGGGTGGTATACATTAAATGGACCATAAAGCAAATAAAAGTTTTCAAAACTAATTCACTCTTGGGTTATGCCCAGGGGTGTAACTGCAGGGGCCCAGCCCCCCCCCCCCAAGAAATTGGAGGCCGGGCCCATGTACCAAGGCTTAACATGACTTTAAGACTTAACTAACGGTGCAACCGCCGCAATGAATGTACTGAGCTGATAACTAGGACAGAATTTTTAATGCCAGCAGATCGCTATACACTGAGAGCCGCTATTGGCATTGCCTAGAAAAGACATTAGAGAGCGATAACGGCCCTCCGTGCATAGCCCTATATGTTAATTGGGCTGTAGGAAAGAAATGTCCAATTAAAAAGTTTCAATTTACATTCGTTAATTGAGTTCTTTAAATTGTCGTAAATGGCTCCTTAATTTTTAGTGATGAGTAAATTATATAACTCTGCTTGTGTTTTCCAGATATTCCTTATACTATAATCTCTGTATAAGTTGACACTTTATATTTCATGTGTTTTATTTATGATAGGCCTTTGTGACTACATTCTCTAAAGCTCTTCAAGCAGAGTATAAATCAAAAGGGATCATTATACAGGTACAATAATCTTCTATTTCTTTTTTGACCCGTGAATAATCAGATGTATGCATATTGATCCATTCATTGGTAATGTAAAAATTTTTTTGTCAAATAAGTTAAATACCACGATTGATATGCTGTATAGAAATCTATATAAGGGTCGTTCAACATGTGAACCAAATGATAGCCAGATGCCAATGCCTTTGAGACATCTTAGGAATTAAAGGAAAAAGATAACGGTTAGACAGACCAAGTGGTTGTGACCTTATTCTAGATGCAATAGTGATGTTTGAATCCAAATTGATGTATCATATCATAGATATATTCAATCTCACCATTATTTGCATGTTTCTTTTTTTATCACTAAGGCAGTTACACCATATGGAATTTCCACTCCAATGACAAAATATGCAAGAACAAACACCATAACCAAAGCCCCTGATGATTTTGTAATTCAGTCACTGAACTATGTTAACTTGGGTGATGAGACTTTTGGCTGCTTTGCTCATACAGTTCTGGTAATTCTATACTATATCTATAGGGTAGCAGATGATAAAATGTTATTAAAACACTGCCATTGTTAGTATTTATCTTATCAGATGCATCTTTTTTCTTTTATTCATAGGGCCTGATCATTGATTGTATCCCACTCTGGGTGGTCCACAGCACTGCAGTACAAGAGATGTTCTTGAACAGATATAGCAAAGAGAATGCAAAGAAGATATAAGAAATGTATCTCTGTTTAGATAGAGTTTACACAGTGCATTATCTGGTAGAGACAACATACCTTGCCTTGTAAACACGATGCTAATCTGAACTTCATGAACATAACAAATAACCACATAGTTCAAAAACAAGCCTATACAATATAACAATAGGTTAATATTTAATTAAAGTAATTTAACATGTCACTTCTGACAATTCTGTAAATATCTAAAATTAAGCATGCGTATTATTTTAATGAAATTACTTACATTTTATTCATGTTGAATGAACCAACTCTGACTTTCAGCCAGCTCACAATAAAATAAACTCTTTTTGTATTTATGTATATTACATGACTTGATATTTCATATGGGTTAGTGTGATATTAAGATGGGAATAACACCCAACAGTGTATATGAATTCATTAAAACAAAGGGGCTGATGCAATAAAAAGTAAAAACTTTTGCACCACTTATTGTATCAGCCCCAATTAAGTGTTAGCTTTGACTAGGTTGCTGAAGTAAGAGAATATCTGATTAGTTGCTGATTAATAGCACAGAAGATTTTGCATATTTCTCATATCAGCAGCTAAATATATACACACACCCCACAGTACTACCTGTACTATTATTACAATTTATACTTCCAAACCATATAACAGTATGGGGCATAAGTATGTTTATAGTATCCCCCCCCCTTATTTTTTCTACATTCAGACATCCTCTCTCTTTGTACTTTTGTTATGTCCACTGAATTTTCTTCCCGCTCTCTTGCCGAGTGCAGACATTACATTAATTCACCTTTTGCTCCTATTCCAGCTTCAGATTTTACACAGCAAGGAGCGGAGTTCTGTTATTTGTCACTTCATAAGTTAGGAGGGGAAGGCACTGGCAAGTGAATTACGCAGAATGTGTACGGGGGAGTAACACTGCAGTCTAATTACCAAGTTTAATTACACAGTAGCGTAGGCTATTTATTTACAGATATGCTCCAGTAAAATAAATGGGAGGGTGGATTATAAAAGAACGGTTCCTAAAATAATTACCTTTATTCTAAAGCGGGATTTTAAATTATGTTTTTTACTGTCCTCTAATCAGGCTACAGTGTTTAATCATATTTAAAACTAAAGAGTGAGCCAATATTATTGCCAGATAAAAAAGGGGTATTCTTAACTAAGACATTACATAACACCAGTTGGTAAAAAACAGGAGAAGGAACACTGAACACTCATTCCTACATAATGATACCTAATTACTAATCTAAATTAGAAAACTGCTCCTTAAATTAGAATAGCCATCCCTAAATAGGATACTGGTCCTTTAATAAAAATATCTCTCCTTTAATACGAATACCCCTATCTAAATAAGAATACCTCTCCTTAAATAACATTACAGATCCTTAAATAATAATAACTTTATTCTTACACTGAGATAGTGATCCTTAAATAAGAATACCTATCCTTAAATCGTGATAAGTGGCAGTATTTTACGAGAACTATTTAGGGATATCCTTGCTTTATAAATACGTCCCCCTGTCAAGTACCTTATTGTAGAGGCACCTGTCGCGAACGTGAGTGGCATTTAAACTCCCAAAGGTAATATCTATAATGACGGCATTAATTTTTAATTAATCGCACTTTATTGGTGGTGTCAATCAATATGGAAGCTCCCACTAATTTCAACCCAGAGGTACTGAAAAGGTTAATAAAACCTCTGACTGACTGTATAGTGCTCTTCCCCCATCTCCGTTTGTCATTTGTTCAACTCAGCAGGGTATCTGGTTCAAAAGGCAATAGGTTTGTAATTTCACCACTGCAAGCAGCAAAAGCCAGACTTTCCATCTTGGTAGCCACAGGTATAACCACAGGGGATAGGCAGCTTTAAAGCAGATGTCAGTCCTTTACAATTAATATTTAATAAAAATGTAAAGGGAAGGATTTATGTAATATTTTCCCAAATAATGTCAGCTGACACTGGAAATAAGGCACATCTGTACAAATATTTTATAGGTTGATATCACAAGGGGAACTTAACATATTTTACTTTTTGCTCATACATACTCCTAAATGTATCATGTTTGGTATCTTTAGATTGTATAAAATTAGCAGATCACAAAACTGTTTATATTTTGTATGTGGCATGTACAGTGTGTGTAGCGCACATATAATGGGAAATAGATACCAATGTTTCCCTCCAAAAAGCTGGATACACCTCCAAGTGAGGGAACAAACACCTTCTAGGGACCAAACTGCTCCCATTTTCAGTATAATCCATAAATATGAGGGAAATGGGAGGGCAAGGAGTTCACCATTTACCATCAACAGGGATACATCAAAGCCAATTGAGCGGACCGGATATTGGCTTCCATCTTGGACTATAATTTGGATTTTGTCAGGTTTTCAATTTGAATTAACAAGTTTTCATGGACTTTGCTCATGGACTTAACAGACTCCATTTACTCTAAGTATTCTCTTATTTATCCCATTTACTCCTAACTGTGTGCTGCCTTTAATTATTTACTATAGCAGTTTTCTTTAACTTTTTATGCACTCTTTTGTACTTTTAATAAACAATCTAAAATCATTTAAAGGCTAATTATCTATTCTGAGTATATCCCAACACAAACCTTTTTGTGTGTATATATATTGAACTACATACAGAGTTATATTCAAAGGAGACTGACAGAAACCAGCTGCTATTTTACAATAGCTTTCACCCAAGGTATATAAAAAATGCCATTCCCATTGGACAATTAAAAAGGGTGCAGCGGATAGTATCGGATCCCCACAGGAGGGGAGAACAAACACAAGGGATGCTTCAGAAATTATGGGCAAGGGGGTACCCAGAAGGTGTTTTATTATCAGCCCAACAGAGATGTGGTGGAGCTCCACAAAAGAAAAAGAAAGATAATACACGGGGTAGGCGTATTCCGTTGACCATGGAGTTTGGGGTTAGCAGCAATAGGATAGGCCAGGTAGTACGTAAACATTGGCACAGCCTCAGAAATATATACCCTGGAATAGAGGAATTCCAAGAGGCCCATTTGATATCATACAGACGGGGATGTATAGTGGGGAGGCAATTGGTGAGATCTGTTTTTACTGCCCCGAGGGAACAGAGAACTTCTTTCCTGGGTGAGAAGAGATTGGGTATGTTCCCGTGCCTGCATTGTGCACAATGCAAGTTTGTGCACAAGGGGCGGGAATTTTCAAACCCCATATCTGGGGAGAATTTTACAATAAGAAATCATGTGACTTGCGATACCTCCTATGTGGTATATGTGCTGTGGTGTCCTTGCCAGAAGTTATATGTAGGGGAAACTACCTAACCCCTGAAGGCAAGGATATCACAGCACAGATCCAGCATTTGGTCAAAGGACGATACATTTCCAGTGTCCAAGCATTACAAGCAAATGGGTCACAGTGATACTGATATTAGGAATATGGCATTGGAATTCATCCCTGTAAAATGAGGTGTGGTGGGTTCACAGGTTGGACTCACTAGCGCATAAGGGTCTCAATCGAGACTATGATCTGTTTTTATTTTTGTAATTAAGTTAGATGGATCAGCCATTTTCCTATTTGGTGGTTTAAATGCTGCGGTTGACACCCATCCAAATAATTGAAACAATGAAACAGAAAATTTTAAATAGAGGGAAGCACACAATATGCTCACTTATATAGTATGAAGTGGTTAGGTTAATATGGATAGGCTAATATGTAATGTTGTACAATACAAGTAACCAACATGTAATGTTATACACTGTGCTAATGGATGATGTCATATCCTGTATGATGTGTATAACTAGTAGTGGGAGTGGTCTCTCACTTTTGATGCCATTTTTTGAATGTGAGCTTGAGAAAGGAACTTGTGGCTCCAAAACATTGCCATTAGACTGTTTAATTGGCATGTTAAAATAAAAAAGTAAATTTGCAATGAAGACCTGAGTGCTGAGTATTCTACAGACTATATATATAAATATAGTATATATATATATATATATATATATATATATATATATATAATCTGTAGATGTGTAGGTAGGGTCTGAACCATCCACTATACACAAAATCTAATATGGGGGGGTAGGATAAAGGCTGGAAATACATATGTACAAATACATAAATCAATAAAACCTTTTATAATAAAACTGAGCCACTCAAGTAAGACATCCTAAGATATATTACCCAGAAATACTCACAGAGGATTCTTTTATATAGACAATATATTGACGACATGCTATTCATATGGAAAGGCGATACTATCAGTGCCCAACAATTTG
Source organism: Hymenochirus boettgeri (assembly GCA_019447015.1). Classification (NCBI taxonomy): domain Eukaryota; kingdom Metazoa; phylum Chordata; class Amphibia; order Anura; family Pipidae; genus Hymenochirus; species Hymenochirus boettgeri. Next base: position 257,347,495 of record CM033469.1, on the reverse strand, counting down.
TTACAGAGATCAATTTACTTTGTGCTCCAATAAAGCTCACATCCACCATACATCAAGATACTGTGGATTTTTTAGATTTGAGAATTTTTTACGATAAGGAGAAGGTGGGAACAACACTATTTAGGAAACCGACCGACAAGAATACAATACTACACAGGAATTGTTGTCAACCTGAAACAACGAAGAGAGCCATCCCTTATGGCCAATTTTTAAGAGCTCTGAGAAATAACATGGACACAATCAGAGCTGATGATCAAATCCAGGAGATGAAACAAAGATTTCTGATGAGAGGTTACCATATGAAGGAACTGGATAGAGCGATCATTAGAGCTATCCACACATTCAACAATAAGAGTGACACTAATAGGGAATTGGAGAAAGATAAAATAATTTATTTTTATACCCAATTTAACCTTAACAGTCAGGATATGAAGTCAGAGATGGATAAACACTGGCAGATAGTTAAACAGGATAGATCACTCCCCTTTGCCAATTCTAAGATTAGACATGTTTATAAAAGAGGAACAAATTTACATTCCTTACTAGTAACCACCAATGTGAAAGGAAAGAAAGACAAGTTGAGGGAGATCTTTTTCAATCCAACTAAACCAGGCTGTTATAAGTGCCCTAACTGCACAACATGCAATAGCATGTTAACAGGTAGCACTTTCCCTCACCCCTTGTCAGGGATCCTAAAAATCCATAAGGAAGTGACATGCACGAGTAGGAATGTCATCTATTTTATAGTTTGCCCATGTGGCCTATACTATGTGGGGATGACTTCAGAGATTGTATGGCCAATCATAGGTCTTCGATCCGAAACAAGGTGCATGATCATAGACCAACTAGAAAACAATAGGGAAGGCTCCAAAATCCACACAGAATTAATGAGGTAAGCCCCAAAGGACTCAACAAACAATTTGCATTACAGTGCTTCCTCTAAGATTGGAATTTGGCCCCAGTAATTACTTACATCCATCCCTTAGTTCCCACGGAAAGAGTATTAAGGTAGGGAATCCCTTATCCCACTGTTGGTGGTTAAGATGGGGAACTTAGACAAGGGAAAGGAGCTTTTGACTGAGTTGGGACATACAAAGAAATTACTAATTGGGAGAAAGTTAACTAAGTAGAGTAGGATATCTTACTTGTGTGGCTCAGTTTTATTATAAAAGGTTTTATTGATTTATGTCTTTGTACATATGTATTTCCAGCCTCAATCCTACCCCCCATATTGGATTTTGTGTATGGTGGATGGTTCAGACCCTTCGAGATGGGGAGAGTCTGATTTGCCATCATCCTCTGCACTGTATAGCCCTTTAAATGCCATGCTATACAGTTGCTTAGAAACGGCCTCACTGTGCACACATCTCCGGAGATATATATAGAACTGTGTGTAGGATTGATAGGTGTGGATAACCTTTTCTAACAGGTTTGTTATAATTTAGGGATGTGTATAATCTTTAGGATATATTTAGCAGGTCATTCTGCTTTCTCGGAATGTGGTGGCAGCCTTTTTTTAAGGTATTTAGATATATGTTAGTGTGTGCTGTGTATTATATTTTCATTACCTTCTCTGTTCTGTTTTATTTAACTTTTTGGTTAGTTTGAGTACATAGCCATACTGGTGAGGGACGTTGTAACAACCATAAGATCTTGAAAGATTCTTATGGTTGAATGGGATAAGCATTTAGCCAAATTGTGTATCATGTAATATAACTAAATACTGCAAGTAACTTGCAATACTTTGCACATTTTCTTTATATGTATGAATGTATAGTTTGTTTATAATAGTTAATAGTTAATATATAGTTATGTTCCCCACTTGGGGACGCAGCACTGTACAGTAACATACAATACAATACAATACAGTAACAAATACAATAAAGTCATACAAGGGGAACAAATACATAGATCGTTCAATACATAAATATATAAATTATATAAATAGAAGTGCTAGAGCTTTGCCATAAGAGGTAAGGTGGTCCCTGCCCCGTAGAGCTTACAATCTAGTTAGGTGGGTAACATACAGATACAATGGAATGGGTATAAGTGCTGGAGTGAGACAAATGCAGTGCAAAAAAACCCAATCATATGATCATATAATGTGCTGGTTACCAGATAGGTAGGACGTAAGCTAGATTTAAACCTGTTAATAGAGGTTTGAGTACATTGAGTATATTGAGTACCTGTATTAACAAATTAGCTAGACTTATTGTCATGTCCTTAGATTCCACTGACCTTTCAATAGCTGCTTAAGGCACTGTTAGTTGAAAAACAACCACCACTGATTAATTTAATCATCTCAAAAAGAGACTATATGGTTGAATTGTTTTCTGTCATGCCCAACATTGTATTTTAAAGAGTATGAATCATTATTTTGATCCAGACTGGAATACAATTTCTATTTTAAAATTAAGGGAGGATATTATTCCTCCTGAGGCAAAACTGGTGAAAGCTTCAACTTAAAATTTTGTTGCCTTTTACGTAGAACAGATGTGAGTTCTGGGAGGAAGTAAACTCATAAAAATAAATGTGTTTTTAACCAGAATAGTATGGAATTGAATTTGGTTATGCTAAAACAAATGCCCTTGAAGCAAATTAAAAGAACAACATGGAATCATTGACGTAAAAAAGAAAAACAGCGTATGCAAATTTAGGCAAATTTCACAAACAAAAGGGAATTAAGGCATATAATTCCTTTTTCCATATGACTGATCTTAGTACTAAACAAGCATGTAACTCCGAGCACAGTGTTCCTGAACTAAAATAGCATTCGTGGGGATTGATACGTTAAAATGACATGTAGAAGTTGAACTTTGAACTATGAAACACAATGTTCTAAAATGTGGAATTTCAATTAGGGGTAAGAAGTGCTTGCCAATCGCAAATACATTTTCTATTACGTTTGGTTACATTCAGGGGGATTGGGTATAGTTGTCTCTGAAGAGATTTGCTTTAAGACAGTTTTGTGTGATTTGAGGACACTTAGAAACAAGAAACAATGCAGCATGGGAGACAGAATAGCAGATAAACAGAAGGAGAGAGTGGAAGGTCTAAAGTTGTAGAAAGGCATGTGGAAATACACAATTTCAAATTAGCAAGTAGCAGTAAAATCAGTAAAATCACTTTAATATTCTAACAATTAAGTAATTAGTAAATTAAACATTTACACAATTGTGGTTGCTACTTCATCTAATCCTCCCAAGCTGCTCTGCTGATGTTAAGACCTTCTAGGAATTATTTATTTGTTTTATTTGGCACTAGCCACAGCTCCATACATAATCAAAACAACAACAAAAAGTATAAATCAAAGCTATGAAAATCCTTCAGGTAACAATATAGATTAAATAAACTTGTATCAGACAATTAATGGCATAGGAAAACTCCTTTCAGTCTAGTAACCCAATATAGAGAAAAGTGAAATGCTGCAGTTCAATTACTATGGTGGTGCGCTATGTTCTTTTTTTTTTGCTACTAGGGGACAGCTCCCATAACTTTTCCTTCAGTGTTGCTGGGAGTGTGAGTATACGCTGCACACATGTGCATTTACATCATCAAAGATACATTTACAGACTTTTGCTAGAGATAGAGGTAAGATAAGTCAGTAAATTTACCTGTCTACTTAGGGGCCAATTTACCCAGACTCGCTGGGCAAATATATGGAGTTAAATTCACACTAACCGATTTCCTACCGGTTAGTGCGAATTTAAATCAATATTAGGAATCACCCGCGCATCCAGGAGCATTTACCCAGAGCGATAGCAGCTTGGTAGGTTAGGGGGCTATTATTCCTGTTTTAAAAGCATTGAGTTTAAAATAGTTAAAGGTTTGGTTTTTAAGTTTGCTGTCTGAAATCTTCCAGCAAATTGTTTTCTTTCTGCCATTCATGCTAAAAGCAACAGTCGCTTTCCAACACTTATCAGTGTCTTCCATATTTTTTGCAGAGACAATTCTATACAAAGTGGTCTGTGAAAAATGTAGACTACTGATGTCAGGGGCGTGGCCAATAGGTACAGATGCTCATAGGGCTGTTATGGACTGGGAAATATACTGTCAGAAACCTTCTTAGTAACAGAATCCACAAGACTTAAAGAAAGTAAATGCAACGTACATAGCATGGGTGTTCTATGTAGATAAGCTATCAGACTGTGGGCGATATTTATAAAACATCGATATCATTATCGCAAAAATAACGATCATTATCGTAAAATAGCGATCATTATCGTAAAATAACGATCGGCATTTTCGGATAACGATCGGTATTTACCGATAACGATCGGTATTTTTTACGATAACCATCGTTATTTTTGCGATAACGATATCGATGTTTTATAAATATCGCCCTATGCGTCACAAATGTAGGTTTAGTGCTGCTTTACAAATGCCAAGTAGTGCTGTTCTGAATTACACTATAAACAATGCTGTAAAATACAATTTTGTGAAAAAAGATCTCGCATTTTAAAATAAATAAATACAACGTGAATTTATGACTTACAACTGAAACTGATGTTAATTTTTGTTTTATTTGGTACACAGAACAAGAAATATCCTTACACCTGTGAGAGATTGGCTTTTAGCCTAAAAAATAACCTTTAAGTTTAAAAGATTAATTTTGACTGATTTGTAAAACATGTTATTTTGATGGGCTTAGTCATAGGTCTTTAACATTTATATAAACCTGAGTGATTATACTGTGTCAAAAATGCAAACTCTGCCAATTTCCAGCTTGGTTTGACATCTACTGTGATTGAGGAAGCACAGTGGCTCAGTAACTAGCTTGCATGCATTAGGGCCAACTCGCTGTACCTGTGTAGGGCTATTCAGGGTAAACAAAAGCAAAAGAATCTAGTAATGGATATAAAATACGGGCAAACTTCTTAATATCAAAAATATAAAAAGCTCCTTTATTAAACATGCATTGGAATAAAAAGATACAATGTCTTATATATATTAGGTATAAAGAAAAAAAGATATTAAAAACACACCCCATACAGAGTAACCAGTAGGTGAATGGATGTAATGAATATATCCTAAACTGTCATTATTAGCAGATATACCGGTATATCATCACAGGATCACTGTTATATACTGAGGAATATCCCAAATGTATATTACTCTAATGTATACAAAAGCAGCGTCCTGGTGTCGTTCAGGTAGACTATCATGGTAAGTAAATAGGTATATCAAACAAGTATAGCAGAGGTTCATAGATATCCAAACATATAAGTAACACTAGGTCATATCTAACATTAACAGGTAGGTAACTTAAATAGTTATAAATATTTCAGCAGATAAACCATGTCTGAATACTTTATATGAATAATCATAGGTACATTAAGCACATCAATCTGGATAACTCTGTGGCAGATACACACAAACCTCAGAACATAGTAATAACATAAAGTGATACTACACCAGTATGGATCATATTCGGTACTCCTTGGGAGCAGGTTAAAACATAAACTGGACGCGTTTCGTCTCCAGAAAGAGACTTCGTCAACAGCATTTACAACGTTCATCTTGTCTACCTTATATACCCAGTTCAAGTGAGGAAGGAACGCGCTTAATTGGTAACCATGTTGCGTCGCATACGAACCAACGTCATCAGTATGCGCTCGGATTCTAGCTACGCTTACACATTGAGCCACTTAGGCTCCTATCAGGCTGTTAATTAGGTAAATGCAAATGCGTGTCAGTCTGGAGAAAAGATTTCACAGCTATAAGAGCATCTTGTAAGCAAAGTGCCTATTAATCATATGGCTTACTTTGAAGTTTACAAAAGGGGTTATTCCAATGAAAGTTATGTATCCATCAGGGAGTATGTAGTCTCTTTGATCATCATACGGTGTGTCAAAAAAAATATATATAAAAAATATCAATTAGTCAAATGATTTGGTATCCGTGCAAAAGTCATAATATCCAGGAGAAGCTTTACATTGTTCATTCTGCAGAAATGGCTCAAGTTGTTCAGCATATCCGAGAAAGGCAGGTAATCCAAGTGTAAAGAGGCAAAGAGAAATCGCTACAAAGTTGCATCAATGTAGTTCGAGCTTGATCCAATCTGATCTTATGATAAATATATATACTGAGGAATACAAGTGAAGTTCTGGGTCTTTCAAGGCTTCCGAAACACATCTTTACTAGGGTCACACATCAGTCATCCACTATATGAGAGAGGCGAAGAAAAGTTGCTTCGCTGGTGCATTGATGAGTCTTAGATCCAAGCTGGTCTCATGATACATATATATATTTTGGATATCCAGACAAAATTTTCGTCCTTCGAGGCTTCCAGAATTCATTTGTATATAAATCATTTATCAGTCATCCACTACATAGGGCTATTCTGGGAACTGCAGGTTTCCAGACAAAATCCACCAAAAAACATACCAAAAAGGACTGGTGTGTGCAGATATTGGTCATCATTTCAAATTTGTGCTAATTTGGGGCCGATTTGGTCACAGCACCATACATAATCAAAACACCAACAACAAAAAAAGTATAAATCAAAGCTATGAAAAAGCTCCAGGTAACAATATAGATTAAATGAATTGGTATGAGACGATAAATGGCATAGGAAAGCTCCTTTCAGTCTAGTAACCCAATGTAAAGAAAACTGAAATGTCTGATATAACTTTTGCTATAGTGTAGGGGCCACTTGCAACCCTAACCGCCATGTTTATAAGTTAAAAAAATGCCCAGAAACAGACATACCAGCCTCCGTTCCCTCTGCCTTTGCCTCTAATTCTACTTCCGTGAACAGAGTAGCATTAGGGGCCAGACCTGCAGTCACGTCTGTGCTTGGCTGAGAGTCAGCCAATCACAGGCGCGGCTGCCGGATGGCTGAGAGTCAGCCAATCACAGGCGCGGCTGCCGGATATTGAGAAAGCTGAAGGAATGAAGGTCCGTAAGTCTATTTCTGTGCAATTTTTAAACTTAAGAGGAAGAGGAAACATAGCTATCATAATCTTGGTTTAAAAAAAGCTTTCTTTTCTTCGTCTTGAAACCAGTCAATTAGGGTAAAGGTAAGTATGTATAATGGATCCAAATAGAAAATTGCAAAGACCAAGTCCACAAATCCAATTTTACATGGCAGGCAATAATTTGCAGATGTAAATGTATTTTACAGTCTTGGCATTATTTTATGATGTAAAATAAAGGTGCAGTCTTAATCAACTATTATAATAAAACCCTAAACCTGCGTATGTGAATCCGTGTGTGTCTCTTTGCTTCTGTGCATGTGCATGCGTGGACTGTTACCTTAGAGGTGCCAACATGGCACATTGTAAAAGACGTGTCTGGGGGGGGAGTTTTTCGGCCTCTATTCGCAGAAGTATGTGCATGAATTGGGAGTCGACGCTATGGGGGGGGGGGAGGAAGAGGTGGTGTTTATATAACGGGCTTAACTGTCTAGTTTTTATATAAACATTCACTCAGGGCCAAATTTACCATCACTCAGGGCACAGTAGGCAAGCGCCTAGGGGTGCCTGAAGTTGGAGGGGTCACTGTCAATCTCCCCTCATGCCTCCATTCCCTATATAGTCTATTTTCTTTTAAAAAAAACAAAAAATGAGAGAGAGAGAAATGGGTGAGGTTTGGGGGTGTGGTCTGTGTTTAGAGGTGAGGCAAAAGGAAGCTGTTTGTGCCTAGAGGCTCTTGAGGTTTACTAGTTTTTTTAGAACAAAACAAACACCTTGAAATACATTTCAGTCTTAAAGGGCATGTCCACCCCCAAAACTATAATTTAACCCACTACTGTCCCCACTCTGTAGTGTTAATAAAATCCTTACCTTACATCCCTGCTCCAAATGGCTGCCCTGCTATGCCCCTCCAAAGTCCAGAAAACTGGCCACCAGGAGCCTGGCAGAGTCTATTTAGGACTCTGCCTCCTGTCTCTCCTCCGGGAGAATTTTGCCATGCGCACTGCAGCCCTCCCCTCCCTCTCCCACCCTCCCTCCTATTTTGCTCTCCCTCCCCCTAGTGTGTAACCCTTTTGGTGTACTGTAGGGCTTCCTCCCCCAGCCCCAACTGCTCTAACAGTTTTTACAGAAACTCCCCCGATCATTACTTACCTTACCTCTCTCCCCGGCATTCTCCACTGCCTCTCAGCCAATCACAGACGCGGCTGCCGGTCCGGCCCCCTGCTTGCAGTTTCATGGTAAGTATAAGGTAAGTAAAGAGGTGTGGTAAGTAATGATTGGAGGAGTTTCTGCTAAAACTAATATAGCGGTTGGGGATGGGGGAGGAAGACCTACTATACCCCAAAAGGTATTAAATGGGGTGGACATGCCCTTTAAGCAGATTACATAAAGAAGATCTTTAATACATAAGTTAACACATCCACCCCAATAAAGCCAATTAAAAATCTTGAAGTGTGCGTTACTAAGTTGCATGAAACTTAACTTCTATTCAATGGACGTATAAGCTGGCGCACCTAAGCTAATTGCAATCCTATGATACAACAAATCTTGCAAATGAATTGTTGCATTGCAGAATATCGGCTAGGAAAGTAACGCGCCTTGTGCTTTTTGCATCTCCCTTATTGAATACTAATATATCCTACTCACACATCTGTAGGGCGGAGAGGGAGTGCAGAGACATGAAGCGGCAGTGGATTGTGAACAGTCTGGAGAAAAGATTTCACAGCTATAAGAGCATCTTGTAAGCAAAGTGCCTATTAATCATATGACTTGCTGGGAGCAGATTTAAAAAGTGTAACCTAAACGAACTCTAGGTTTAGGGGGGTGCTGTATAACAAATTAATTTTTTTCCAGAGGGGTGGACATTCCATTTAAAAAAGAACTGCTGCTCACTATAAATGGCTCTTTATTAAGAGAATCTCTGTTGGAAAAGGATTTTGGGGCCATATTTAGCACAATTTATCTGTATCTGTATTAGCGCATTATCTGTAATGTACAACTGTGGGCATAAATGTACAGCTGCGGACGTACATTTACACCGAATCTTCGTTAATTAACAAACATTTGGTCGTAGAATACCATGAGGTAGTAAACTACTGTAATGGTATTCTATGAGGATTGGAAAACTACGATCTCGTTATCAAAGAGTTACGTTAATTTACAATCCTTGGCATTAATTTATAATAATGATCATAAATGAACGATTGTTAAACATATTGGAAATTAACAATCAGCTTAACGATCATTAAATCAATCGTTAAAGGCACGGTCTTTATAAATATGGCCCTTGAAATTTTGGTGGATAACAAACTTAAATGTAGCAAGCAGTGCCTGGCAGTAGCATCTATAGGCATTCATGGGAGAAAAATAATATTCCGACTCTTTACAAAGCATTGGTAAGGCCTCATTTGGAATATGCGGTGCAGTTTTGGAATCCTGTACTGCTTGGAAATGGAAAGGGTTTAGAGAAGGGCAACTAAATTAATAAGGGGACTGGAGGAGCTTGAATACGAGGACAGATTAGATAAGTTACAATTATGCACACTAGCAAAGAGGTGCTTGCGTGGGGATATGATTACTGTGTATAAATAGATTAATGGTCCATACAATAAACTATCTGGGGCATTGTTCACCAATATAACATGTCAGCAGACACACGTACATCCCTAAAGACTAGAAGAAAAGAAGTTTATTCTTCAAGTACGGGAAATGGTTTTTCATTGAGAACGGTAAAACTATGGAACTGACTTCCATTGGACGTGGTGATGGCAGGTTCATTGGATAGTTTAAAAAAAAAAAAAAAAAGCTGGATGCGTTTCTAAAATAAAGAATGTTGCAGGTTACTGGTATTGATACATAAAGTTGATCCAGGGATATTTCTGCCACTTTGTGTCAGCAAATAATTTTTCTCCATTCATATAATTTTTTCTTTGCCTCCCTCTGGATCAACAGTTAGTCAGGAAATGCGGGTTTTGTTGAGTAGATTGGACTAGATGAACGTATGTCTTTATTCAACCTCTAATACTATACTATACAAATACACAATTTGACAAAAAATCATGTGAAAAATGTTGGTCGAGGTGAAAATTTTGGGTTGATATTTTGAACTAAAATGTCACACTAGGCAAAAATATCGCCCCATGTGTGAATAGCCTAAATATGCTGTGTTTTCTGATGCTACATAAAACCCTAGTTGAGGTTTGTACTGTGTTGGCCATAAGTAAGAGAAGAAAAGTAGAGCTGTGATACCTTTTATTGACTAACTAAATAAAAAAATTAAGCAAGCTTTCAGGATTCCTAAGCCTCCTTTATCAGGCTGGATGTTACCTCCAGCCTGATGAAGGGGGCTTAGGACTCCCGAAATTAAATTTTTTAATTTAGTTACCCAATAAAAGGTATCACAGCTCTACTTCTCTTCACACAAAACCCTATTTTTGTACCATTTTCATTCAATTTATTGGCCACATGGTGGCAGTGAAACCTAACTTAAATCACTGAATCTTTGTTATAGAGAATTTTATTGCCCTTTCTGCTTTCCTCTAATTTCTTCGGCAAAAGAGAATCCATTTGTTCACATTTTGTAGAAAGCTTAAAGAAAGCATTCTCATTCAATTACTTCAGTGAAAAAAAGGATTTCATTAAATGAGAGTAACAGTGCTTTATATTCTTACATAGCTTAAAAACTATAATGAAAACATAGATCAGGGCTGCTCCCCACACTATACTGCTATATGTTTATAGTGTTGGTAACATGTATTTAAGAAAATACATGCATAAGCTACCCGACACTTACTAGTACCTACTAGACTGCAATGATAATAGATGCAACGATTGTTACTCCATAAGTAAAAAAAATACAAAATAAAATCACTACAGAAGGTAATGGATCACCCTATGTGGTTACAAATGCACCATGGCTGGTATTTTGCAATGCAGTCATAAAATATCAACATAGCCACAAAATACCAGTACGAGCAGTCTTTCTAGCTGCGATGAAAGAGTGGTGTCACAGTTAAGCAATGCCACTCCTTTATAAATGTATGCATGTATTTTATTTCTAATATAGCGCTACATATTCCACAGCGCTTTACAAATACTTATTCAATTCACATCAGGCCCTGCCTTGAAGAGCTTACAATCTAATTGCTTTATGTACACATACAACCCACCAGTATGTCTTTATGATTGTGAGGGAAACCGGAGTGCCCGGAGGAAACCCACGCAAGCACGGGGAGAACATACAAACTCCTTGAAGATGAGTCGAAAAGGGTGGATTCGAACTCAGGACCTCAGCACTGCAAGGCACCAGTGCTAACCACTGAGCCACCATGTGCCCAAAATATATAAATACTATAATATATATATATACTATATATAAATACTAACCTTAGCACACTATCAGTTGACAGTGGCATAACTAGAAATCACCAGGCCCCAAGCAAAGCTATACTGGATCCCCCCTTTCTGCTTAATCTACCATGGTTGCTCGGGGCTGCAACCAGTAAGAATTTGGGCTCCCTCTGTGGTAGCAGAAACTAGAATATCTAGAGGGAACCCACACTACACAGGGAGAACATACAAACACTTTATAGATACTGCAGACATCCCACATATTCCAAACTTACCCTCAGACTCCTCAGGAGTTTCCTGGGACTTTAAGCTCTCACGTGAATTTGAAGTGGTCCCACGGAAGTGCGGGAGACCACCTCAGAATCTGGGAGACTCCCAGAACTAACAGGAGGGGTGGAATACCTAATATTGCCAAATGTCACTAATACATTAAATAGGATAGGGAGAGAATTCAGTCTTTGAAACTCCCTTTTCAGCAATATGCAAATAAGGAACAAAGACTTCTGGGAATTTACTATGTATCCATGGAAGCTCTTAGGAACACTATATCTTTAAAAAGACATTTACAGCATTCCACAAGCTAAATGCAAAACCAGAGCGCCAACTACAGACCAGTTTTGGCTTTATTGAGCCATCATCAGTGTAGTGTAGACCTCTGGTTTGCAGTGTGAAGCGCCTATGGGCAGACGTCACTAATACATTAAATAGGATAATATTGCTAAGGGAAGGTTTCGACACTAAACTTCAGCACCTGAATATATAATTACTAAACACTGAGCCACCATGCTGGCCACAGAGATTGAATGGCGAGCAGTGCTGCATTAGTAATAATATTTTATGACACAGCATGATGCATATTGAAATATATTTTCACGGCAACTTAATGCAAAATTGTTATAGCGATAGGTACTAAACAATTTAATTATTTTTTACCATGGTTATAAAATAATGATTGCAGCGCAAATTACCTTACAGTATTGGGCATAGAATGCTTTTTCGACTAAGCCAGTATTTTCAGTCTGAACGTTGCGACAAGGTCATAAAATAACATTATATAAACTAACGACTTGCATTGTACCAATAGAACAAGACCAAGTATACAATGTCCAGATAAAAGTGAATAGCATTTTTTTAAAAACAGAAAAAAACAGGAAGCAAGGCGTGGGAAGCTTACAATGGACTGGACAAAGACCCACAGCAGAGCAGCTAATGAACTCACAGAAGTGGTGTGTAGCTTCCTGCACGAAATACCTAGAGAATACATCTTGTTCAACCAATGGCAATTTAATCCGCAAAATTAGGACTGAATAGTTCTTTTATGTGAAATCAAACATCTGGTTAAAAAAATGTGAAATTATAATATTTTGAAAAGGAATTTTAACAAGCAGATGTGAAGGATTTGGTGACTTACTGTCACCATACCTGTAACTTTGAGACTATTATAGATGTAATGATGAGTGGCTACATACAGAAGTTGACTGGTAGTGTATTTCTATATTAGGGTCTTCTCTAGTATTTATTTTAGTTCCAATAAGCCCCCCAAACCCAATCTAACAACTTTACATAATATGGATTGTAAAAGACACTTACCTACTATATGGTTTGACCGGTGAAAAATAACATATCATTTAAACTACTTGTTCCATTTTTAGGTTTGCATAATAGTTAAAACAAGAAAGGGAAATTTTAAGTATGAATTTGGCTTGAAAGGGTGCATTTTGGAAGGGAATGTGTGTATTTGTGCTGCAGATTTTAAAATTCAATAATGCCAATGATGAGGACATTGATTTTAACTTACCCTTTAAATATGGCTGTCACATGAATTAAAGGCAGGTCAGTTGGTGTGTGTACTCGTGTCAGGCTGGGGGATAAATTACTTTTTTGATTATAGGTCAAAATGTTTTCTTACTATACTTAGCCATTAAATATGGTTGCTACATGAATGAATAGGTAGCTCATTTGGTGTGTGTCAGATTGGAAGTTAAAAAAACAAACTCTTTTGATTATTGCTCAAAATGTATTTTTGACTACCCTTTAAGTATCGCTGTCACAGAAATGGAAGTGTAGGTCAGTAGGTGTGTGTACCTGTGTCATGTTGGGGGTTGAAAAAACAAACTTTTTTGATTATTGATCAAAATTATTTTTTTTGACTTTAGTTACCCTTTAAGTATGGCTGCCACAGAGATGAATAAGTAGATCAGTAGGCGTGTGTACCTGTTGTGGGTAAAAAAAAACAAAGTTTGTGATGATTAGTTAAAATAGTTTTTTGACTATAGTTACCCTTTAAATATGGCTGCCATGAAAATGGAAGGGTAGTTGAATATGCATATGTAGCTGGATCAGGTTGAAAGTTAAAACAACAAACTTTTTTGATTATTGATCAAAAAAATTTTTTTTGAATTTAGTTACCCTTTAAGTATGTCTGCAACAGTAATGGAGGGGTAGGTCAGTAGGTGTGTTTACCTGTGTCACGTGGGGGTTAAAAAAAATGTTTTTTTTGATTATTGATCAAAAAAAAAAATGTTGACTTTAGTTACCCTTTAAGTATGGCTGCAACAGTAATGGAGGGGTAAGTCAGTAGGTATGTTTACCTGTGTCAAGGGGTTAAAAAAAAATTTTTTTGAGTATTGATCAAAAAAATCTTTTTGACTTTAGTTATCCTTTAAGTATGGCTGCCACAGTAATGGATAAGTAGATCAGTAGGTGTGTGTACCTGAGTCTGGTTGAGGGGGTATGTCTTTTTTTGTTTACAACCATAAAATGTCTTTTATTGAGGATAAATCAAAATTACCTTTTTTTTAACTTTAGTTACCCTTTAAGTATGGCTGCCACAGGAATAAAAGGATAGGTCAGTAGGTGTGTGTACCAGTGTGAGGTTGGGGGTATGTGTTTTTGCATGTATGACCATATAACTAACTTTTATGGATGATTGACCAAATAAGTTTTTTGACTATAGTTACCCTTTAAGTATGGCTTCCATGGGAATGAAAAGGTAGTTTAGTAGGTGGGTGTACCTGGGTCTGTGTGGGAGGTTGAGGGTATCAGCGTTTGTGGTTATGACCATGAAACAAACTGTTTTGAAATATCCACATTTGAGGATTGTTAACATTATAGTCTATGGGAAAAATGTCCCATAATTCACCGATATCGCCTTAACGCTTCCGCAGATTCCTTAGCTAGGTAATAGCACACTTCTCCTATATGCCCCGCACGTCTGTACCGAATTTCATGTCTCTAGCTCAAAAACTGTGGGAGGAGATACAGTCCAAAAAAGAAGAAGAATAAAATGGAAGAAGAAATAGAAAGAACAGTAATTTTGCATTTCAAGCTAAATTAATAAACAGAGTGCATATTTTTAAAGAAAGGTAATGTTCCCCCCATTATATATAATTACCAGGGGGAAAGGGTGTTTTGGGATCTTCACAGTTGATTAATGGTAGGCCTGTGTTTCTACTGATGTTCTACTGATTTTGTCAAGGTTAAATTGAATAGTTTCTGTAGACTCCAACTGAATCTGGATTTTATCTGAAGATTTAAATAGTAAATCTAAAAGTAAAAGTATCTGACAGTTGAAACATAGCCTAAGCATGTTCAGGCATACTTATTTTAAATGCATGTTTAAAGGTGGTGCCACTGACAAAATATTTATTTCTAAAGGCTTGTAAAGGTTACAAGTTACAAATTATATACTGTATATAATTCCTAATATAACAGAGCACTCCAGAGACTTGCAAATAAGGTGAGTTTATTAATACATCATGATTGGTTTGGCCCCTGGTCTTGGGCCTTTATAAAGCCAATGAGTCCAAGACCAGGGACCAAAACTTTGCCACTTATTTTGTATTAAAATACGTAACTTATTTGCATGTCCTTAGAGTGCTCTTTTATATTGGGAATTATACTACTGTTCGTTCAGAGGCACCCAGGCAAACAAAATATGTGCGAGTTTATGTTCTTATTTGACTAGCCTTTGCTGGCTTCTATGATTTCTTCCTAAACTTCCTATTAGGCCTGATCTTAAGGTGAAATAGCTATTATTAAATGGACAACATTCTGTTGTCCATTGTATTTTCACATATTTCCAACATCTGCTCTATGTATGTTGATGCCTACTCCAACTTTTAAGCTTTCAATTCATAAATGAACTTCGCTTAGGCATTGAAAATATGATTTCCATGTTTCCAATGATACAAATGTATACAAAATGGCCAATGAGATATGCAAAGCTCCCAACCGTCCCGTTTTGGGGGTCCTTTCCTGCTGTCCCGGCACCCCCTCCCGTTTTCCCAGTGCCAGGACAAAAAATTTGGTGAAAATCGGAAAACCGGAAGTGAATATGCAGGCTTTAGGACCCTGCAGTAGATGTGAATTGGAGCCTCAGTTCCTGCCTGCTGGGGGCGGGGCTAGCCTATTAGTTCAGAACTGAGCTGCTTGTAGCTGGGGATATAGCAAGGGACAGGGCAACACATGGTCTAGGACTCTAGGTCAGTACAGATAGAGTTTGGATCTGCCTGGAACTCTGCAATGTCCATCTGGGGTTTGTTTTCTGTAACAGGCAACTTATTAACCCTTCCCTTACTGAAGGGCCTGTTACTGCAAACAAACCCCACATGGACATTGCACTTTAACAGTAAGGTACAGGGAGTCAGTGAGGGGTACAGGGAGTCAGTGAGGGATACATGGGGGCAGTGAGGGATACATTGGGGCAGTGTGGGGTACATGGGGGTAGTGAGGGGTACATGGGGTCAGTGAGGGGTACATGGGGCAGTGAGAGGTACATGGGAACAGTGAGGAATACATGGGGGTAGTGAGGGGTACATGGGGTCAGTGAGGGGTACATGGGGGCAGTGAGGGGTACATGGGGACAGTGAGGGGTACATGGGGGCAGTGAGGGGTACAGGGAGTCAGTGAAGGGTACAGGGGGGCAGTGAGGGGTGCATGGGGGCAGTGAGGGGTACATAGGGGCAGTGAGGGAAACATGGAGGCAGTGAGGGATACATGGGGACAGTGAGGGATACATGGGGACAGTGAGGGGTACATGGGGTCAGTGAGGGGAACATGGGGACAGTGAGGGTTACAGGGAGTCAGTGAGGGGGACAGTGAGGGGTACATGGGGCAGTGAGGGGTACATGGGGACAGTGAGGGATACATGGGGACAGTGAGGGGTACAGGGAGTCAGTGAGGGGTACATGGGGCAGTGAGGGGTACAGGGGTGCCTGTTTTACACTCAATGCAACATCCATCTGGGGTTTTCAGTAACAGGCACAGCATGTTCTCTGGCTTCTTTCACACACTCATAAGCCCCCCAGTTCTTTTCCCAGAGTTATCAAGCCCCCACTTAATTTCCCAACGTTATCAAGCCCTCCAGTTCATTTCCCAGTGTTATCAAGCCCCCAGTTCATTTCCCAAGGTTATCAAGCCCCCTAGTTCATTTCCCAGCGTTCTCAAGCCCCCAGTTGATTTCCCAGTGTTATCAAGCCCCCAGTTCATTTCCCAGCATTATCAAGCCCCCCAGTTCATTTCCCAGCGTTATCAAGCCCCTAGTTCATTTCCCAGCGCTATCAAGCCCTCCAGTTCATTTCCCAGCTTTAACAAGACCCCAAGTTAATTTCTCAGCATTATTAAGCCCCCAGTTCATTTCCCATCATTAATAAAGCCCCCCCAGTTCATTTCCTAGAGCAGAGGGCACACAGACTCCTTGCAGGTGTGTCCAAGGGGGGAATCGAACTCAGGACTCAGCACTGCAGCTATATCTGTGTTGACCACTCTGCTACAGTGGCTGTCCAACAATAATTCTTTTTTTTTTATTTAGACCTTGTGACAGTTATGACAGCAAGACTAGCTATTTGCATAAAGGGGTGGAGCTATCACTGCACAGTTTGTATTGGTATAAGCACAAAGCCTAAAGCTGGCCATACACAGAAGTAGGGATGGCCAAACTTCTTAAAGTTCGTTCCGTTTTCGAACTTCAGTAAAAGTTTGAAAGTTTCAAAGTTTGAACTCAGACCCATTACAAAGGGAGAGAGAGTGATAGAAAAGTCTGGGTTTAGTACAGCTAAACTAGCAATGGTAACTTACTGTAAATGGCTGTGGCAGCTGGCAAATGGTCTGGGGAACATGTCACTATCACCAAAACTTGTTAAAACACTTCTTACACATAAGCAGGCAATTGTCGGGTTTTGTGCAACCTACATTAGAGGGTTACGGCCAATTCGAGAGTTACCGAACGATACTTTCGAGGGTCAGCGAAAACTAACAATACTTTCGAGAGTTAGTAAACGATCCATTCAATGGTTTGCGAATGGCTCGTAAATTCGATAATTATCGAAAACTGCGACAACGAACGTTCGTTAATTACCGAAAAGTTCGAAAGTCAGAGAAACCAGGTCCGGGATAGTTTGGGAAGTCCGAGTCCGTTCGAACTCTATAAGTCCATCTCTACACAGAAGCAATCACAAAACAGAAACGGAGGAATGACGTGATATTCCATCCACGTTTTTTGAGAAAAGATCATAAAGAAATACTGATAGGTTGAAAGTGTCAAAAATTTTTGTTTGAATTGCATTTTGCATGTGCGGATTACCAATCTGTTTTCACCAGATTATGTCTGGGAAGGGACAGACTGGTAAGTCACATGGAATGCAACTACATTGGGAGAAACCGGAGTGCCCGGAGGAAACCCAGACAAGCACAGAGCAGAGGGCACACAGACTCCTTGCAGGTGTGTCCAAGGGGGGAATCGAACTCAGGACTCAGAGCTGCAGCTACATCTGTGTTTACCACTCTGCTACAGTGGCTGCCCAACAATAATTCTTTTTTTTTTATTAGGACCTTGTGACAGTTATGACAGTTGTGACAGCAAGGCTAGCTATTAGCATAAAGGGGTGGAGCTATCACTGCACAGTTTGTATTGATAGAAGCACAAAGCCTAAAGCTGGCCATACATAGAAGTAGAGATGGCCAAACTTCATAAAGTTCGGTCCGTTTTCGAACTTCCGAACTTCAGTAAAAGTTCGGTCCGTTTTCGAACTTCCGAACTTCAGTAAAAGTTCGAAAGTTTCAAAGTTCGAATTCAGACTCATTAAAGTCAATGGGAGAGTGATAGTTTGAAAAGTCTGGGTTTAGTACAGCTAAACTAGCAATGGTAACTTACTGTAAATGGATGTGGCACCTGGGAAATGGTCCGAAGAACATGTCACTATCACCAAAACTTGTCAAAACACTTACTTAACACTAGCAGGCAATTGTCGGGTTTTGTCGCAAGCTACATTAGAGGGTTATGGCCAGTTTGAGGGTTATCGAACGATACTTCCGAGGGTCAGCGAAAATAGAGCCATAAATTCGAGGGTTACCGAAATCGAACGATACTTTCGAGCATTAGCGAAAATGAACAATACTTTCGAGAGATAGCGAACGATACATTCAAGGTTTACCGAAAGCGAATGATACATTCAATCGTTAGTGAACGGCTTGTAAATTTGATAATTCTCGAAAACAGCGGCAAAGAACATTCGATAATTATCCAGAAAGTTTGAAAGTCCGAGAAATCCTTCAGTAAAAGTTTGAAAGTTCAAATTCGGGCCCATTAAAGTCAATGGGAGAGTGATAGTTCGAAACGTCTGGGTTTATTACAGCTAAACTAGTAATGGTAACTTACTGTAAATGGCTGTGGCACATGGAAAATGGTCTGGAGAACATGTCACTATCACCTAAACTTGTTAAAACACTTCCTACACATGAGCAGGCAATTGTCGGGTTTTGCGCAAGCTACATTAAAGGGTTACGGCCAATTCGAGGGATACCGAACGATACATTCGAGGGTCAGAGAAAACGAACAATACTTTCGAGAGTTAGCAAACGATACATTCAATGGTTTGCGAATGGCTCGTAAATTCGATAATTATCGAAAACCGCGACAACGAACGTTATCAAAGTTCCGGACTTTTGATAATCAAATATTTATCAAAAGTCCGGAATGTTTCAAAGTTCGAGAAATCCTTTAGTAAAAGTTCGAAAGTTCGAATTTGGACACATTAAAGTCAATGGGAGAAAAGTCTGGGTTTATTACAGCTAAACTAGCAATGGTAACTTGCTGTATATGGCTGTGGCACATGGAAAATGGTCTGGGGAACATGTCACTATCACCAAAACTTGTCAAAACACTTACTAAACACGAGCGGACAATTGTCGGGTTTTTTCACAAGCTATGGCCAATTCGAGGGTTACTGAACGATACTTTTGAGGGTTAGATAAGCGAAATTAGAGCCATAAATTCGAGGGTTACTTTATTCGACCAATACTTTTGAGGGTTAGCAAAATCGAACAATGTTTGATAATTATCGAAAGTATGGAAAGTTCCAAACTGAGAAATCCTTCAGTAAAAGTTCAAAAGTTCAAATTTGGACCCATTAAAGTCAATGGGAGAGTGATAGTTCGAAAAGTCTGGGTTTATTACAGCTAGGTTACACAGCTAGCTAGGTTATGGCCAGTTCAAGGGTTAACAAACTATACTTTCGAGGGTCAGCGAAAATAGAGCCATAAATTCGAGGGTTACCGAAATCGAACGATACATTTGAGCGTTAGCGAAAATTTACAATGCTTTTGAGAGTTAGCGAACGATACATTCATGGCTTAGCGAAAGCGAACGATACATTCAAGGGATAGCGAACGGCTTGTAAATTTGATAATTCTCAAAAACAGCGGCAACAGACATTCGATAATTATGGAAAGTCTGGAAAGTTCGAAAGTTTAAGAAATCCTTCTGTAAAAGTTCGAAAGTTCAAATTTGGACCCATTAAAGTCAATGGGAGAGTGATAGTTTGAAAAGTCTGTGTTTATTACAGCTAGGTTACACAGGTTTATTACAGCTAGCTAGGTTATGACCAGTTCAAGGGTTAACGAACTATACTTATGAGGGTTAGCGAAAATAGAGCCATAAATTCGAGGGTTACCGAACAAATGAACAATACTTTCGAGAGTTAGCGAACGATACATTCAAGGGTTACTGAAAGCGAACGATACATTCAAGGGATAGCGAACGGCTTGTAAATTTGATAATTCTCGAAAAAAGCGGCAATGAACATTCGATAATTATCGAAAGTCCGGAAAGTTCAAAAGTCCGAGAAATCCTTCAGTAAAAGTTTGAATGTTCAAATTAACGAACTATACTTTCGAGGGTCAGCGAAAATAGAGCCATAAATTCGAGGGTTACCGAAATCCTGAACCGATCCTATAATGTTTGGTTGTTTTTGTTGGTTGAGGGGGGGTTTTGGGGAGGGGGTGGGGGGGTGTCTTTTGAGCGTTAGCGAAAATGAACAATACTTTCGAGAGTTAGCGAACGATACATTCATGGGTTACCGAAAGCGAACGATACATTTAAGGGATAGCGAACGCCTTGTAAAAATCCGAGAAATCCTTCTGTAAAAGTTCGAAAGTTCAAATTTGGACCCATTAAAGTCAATGGGAGAGTGATAGTTCAAAAAGTCTGGGTTTATTACAGCTAAACTAGCAATGGTAACTTACTGTAAATGGCTGTGGGACTTGGGAAATGGTCTGGGGAACATGTCACTATCACCAAAACTTGTTAAAACACTTAATAAACACTAGCAGGCAATTGTCAGGTTTTTCCGCAAGCTATATTAGAGGGTTATGGCCAATTCGAGGGTTACTGAACGATACTTTCGAGGGTTAGATTAGCGAAAATAGAGCCATAAATTCGTGGGTTACTTAATTCGAACGATACTTTTGAGGGTTAGCAAAATCGAACAATGCTTTTGAGGGTTAGCGAATGACACATTCAAGGGTTAGCGAATGGCTCGTAAATTCGATAATTCTCAAAAACCGCGGCAACGAATGTTTGATAAGTATCGAAAGTCTGGAAAGTTCCAAAATCCTTCAGTAAAAGTTCAAAAGTTTGAATTTGGACCCATTAAAGTCAATGGGAGAGTGATAGTTTGAAAAGTCTGGGTTTATTACAGCTAGGTTACACAGCTAGCTAGGTTATGGCCAGTTCAAGGGTTAACGAACTATATTTTCGAAGGTCAGCGAAAAATAGCCAAAATCGAGGGTTACCGAAATCGAACAATACTTTCGAGAGTTAGCGAACGATACATTAGGGTTACCGAAAGCGAACGATACATTCAAGGGATAGCGAACAGCTTGTAATTTGATAATTCTCGAAAACAGCGGCAACGAACATTCGATAATTATCGAAAGTCGAAAAGTTTGAAAGTCCGAGAAATCCTTCTGTAAAAGTTCGAAAGTTCAAATTGGACCCATTAAAGTCAATGGGAGAGTGATAGTTCAAAAGTCTGCGTTAGCGAAAATGAACAATACTTTCGAGAGTTAGCGAACAATACATTCATGGGTTACCGAAAGCGAACGATAACATTCAAGGGATAGCGAACGGCTTGTAAATTGATAATTCTCAAAAACAGCGGCAACGAACATTCGATAAATATCGAAAGTCCGGAAAGTTCGAAAGTCCAAGAAAACCTTCAGTAAAAGTTCGAAAGTTCAAATTGGACCCATAAGTCAATGGGAGAGTGATAGTCGAAAAGTCTGGGTTATTACAGCTAAACTAGTAATGGGAACTTACTGTAAATGGCTGTGGCACATGGTCTGGGGAACATGTCACTATCACCAAACTTTTTAAACACTTCTTAACACATAAGCAGGCAATTGTCGGGTTTTGCGCAAGCTACCAGAGGTTTACGGCCAATTCGAGGGTTACCGAACGATACTTTCGAGGGTCAGCGAAAACGAACAATACTTTGAGAGTTAGCAAGCGATACATTCATGGTTTGCGAATGGCTCGTAATTCGTTAATTATCGAAAACCGCTACAACAAATGTTCGTTAATTACCGAAAGTCCGAAAAGTTCGAAAGTCCGAGAAACCGGTTCCGGGATAGTTTGGGAAGTCCGAGTCCGTTCGAACTCAATAAGTCCATCTCTACACAAAAGCAATCACAAAACAGAAACGGAGGAATGACGTGATATTCCATCCACGTTTTTTGAGAAAAGTCATAAAGAAATACGATAGGTTGAAGTGTCAAAATTTTTTGTTTGAATTGCATTTGCATGTGCGGATTACCAATCTGTTTTCACCAGATTGTGTCTGGGAAGGGACAGACGGTAAGTCACATGGAATGCAACTACATTGGGAGAAACCGGAGTGCCGGAGGAAACCCAGACAAGCACAGAGCAGAGGGCACACAGACCCTTGCAGGTGTGTCCAAGGGGGGATCGAACTCAGGACTCAGAGCTGCAGCTACATCTGTGTTTACCACTCTGCTACAGTGGCTGCCCAACAATAATATTTTTTTTTTTGTTAGGACCTTGTGACAGTTTATGACAGTTATGACAGCAAGGCTAGCTATTAGCATAAAGGGGTGGAGCTATCATGCACAGTTTGTATTGATAGAAGGCAAAGCCTAAAGCTGGCCATACACAGAAGTAGAGATGGCCAAACTTCATAAAGTTCGGTCCATTTTCGAACTTCCGAACTTCAGTAAAAGTTCAAAAGTTTCATAGTTCAAATTCGGACCCATTAAAGTCAATGGGAGTGATAGTTTGAAAAGTCTGGGTTTATTACAGCTAAACTAGTAATGGTAACTTACTGTAAATGGATGTGGCACCTGGGAAATGGTCTGAAGAACATGTCACTATCACCAAAACTTGTCAAAACACTTACTTAACACTAGCAGGTAATGCGGGTTTCTCGCAAGCTACATTAGAGGGTTATGGCCACTTCGAGGGTTATCGAACGATACTTCCGAGGGTCAGCGAAAATAGATCCATAAATTCGAGGGTTGCTGAAATCGAACAATACTTTCGAGCATTAGCGAAAAGAACAATACTTTGAGATTAGCGAACGATACATTCAGGGTTACCGAAGAATGATACATTAAATGGCTAGCGAACGGCTTGTAAATTTGATATTCTCGAAAACAGCGGTAACAAACATTCGATAATTATCGAAAGTCCGGAAAGTTCGAAAGTCCGAGAAATCCTTCAGTAAAGTTTAAAAGTTCAAATTCGGACCCATTAAAGTCAATGGGAGAGTGATAGTTCGAAAAGTCTGGGTTTATTACAGCTAAACTAGCAATGGTAACTACTGTATATGGTGTGCAAATGGGAAATGGTCTGGGGAACATGTCACTGTCACCAAAACTTGTTAAAACACTTCCTACACATGAGCAGGCAATTGTCGGGTTTTGCGCAAGCTACATTAGAGGGTTACGGCCAATTCGAGGGTTACCGAACGATGCTTTCGAGGTTAGTGTAAATAGAGACATAAATTCGAGGGTTACCTAAATCGAACGATACATTTGAGGGTTAGCGTACGGTCGTAAATTCGATCATTCTCGATAACCGCAACAACGAAAGGTCGATAATTATCGAAAGCCGGAAAGATCGAAGGTCCAAGAAATCCTTCAGTAAATGTTCGAAAGTTCAAATGCGTACCCAGTAAAGTCAATGGGAGAGTGATAGTTCGAAAGTCTGGTTTATTACAGTAAAATAGCAATAGTACTTACACTTCCTAAACACTAGTAGGAATTGTCAGGTTTTGTCGCAAGCTAATTAGAGGGTTATGGCCAGTCCGAGGGTGATCGAACAATACTTTCGAGCGTTAGCGAAAATGAACAATACTTTCGAGAGTTAGCGAACGTACATTCCTGGGTTACCGAAAGCGAACGATACATTAAAGGGATAGGAACGGCTTGTAAATTTGATAATTCTCGATAACAGCGGCAACGAACATTCGATAATTATCGAAAGTCCGGAAAGTTCGAAAGTCCGAGAAATCCTTCTGTAAAAGTTCGAATTTTCGAAAATTTGGACACATTAAAGTCAATGGGAGAGTGATAGTTCAAAAAGTCTGGGTTTATTACAGCTAAACTAGCAATGGTAACTTACTGTATATGGCGTGGCACCTGGGAAATGGTCTGAAGAACATGTACTATCCACCAAAACTTGTTAAAACACTTACTAACACTAGCGAGGCAATTGTCGGGTCAGCGAAAATAGAGTCAAAATTCGAGGGTTACCGAAATCGAACGAACATTTGAGGGTTAGCGTACGGCTCGTAAATTCGATCATCTCGATAACCGCAAAAAACGAACTTTCGATAATTATCGAAAGTCCGGAAAGATCGAAGGTCCGAGAAATCCTTCAGTAAATGTTCGAAAGTTCGATGCGTACCCAGTAAAGTCAAGGGAGAGTGATAGTTCGAAAAGTCTGGGTTTATTAACACTAAACTAGCATTGGTAACTTACTGTAAAGGATGTACAGTGGGGAACACAGAAGTAGAGATGGCCAAACTTCATAAAGTTCGGTCCATTTTCGAACTTCAGAACTTCAGTAAAAGTTCAAAGTTTCATAGTTCAAATCGGACCCATTAAAGTCAATGGGAGAGTGATAGTTTGAAAAGTCTGGGTTTATTACAGCTAAACTAGTAATGGTAACTTACTGTATATGGCTCTGGGACCTGGGAAATGGTCTGGGGAACATACCACTATCACCAAAACTTGTCAAAACACTTACTTAACACTAGCAGGTAATTGTCGGGTTTTGTCGCAAGCTACATTAGAGGGTTATGGCCAGTTCGAGGGTTATCGAACGATACTTCGAGGTCAGCGAAAATAGATCCATAAATTCGAGGGTTGCTGAAATCAAACAATACTTTCGAGCATTAGCGAAAATGAACAATACTTTCGAGAGTTAGCGAACGATACATTCATGGGTTACCGAAAGCGAATGATACCTTAAATGGCTAGCGAACGGCTTGTAAATGAATTCTCGAAAAAAGCGGCAACGAACATTCGATAATTATCGAAAGTCCGGAAAGTTCGAAAGTCTGAGAAATCCTTCAGTAAAAGTTTAAAAGTTCAAATTCGGACCCATTAAAGTCAAGGGGAGAGTGATAGTTCGAAAAGTCTGGGTTTATACAGCTAAACTAGCAATGGTAACTTACGTTAATGGCTGTGGGACCTGGAAATGGTCTGAAGAACATGTCACTATCACCAAAAACTTGTTTAAAACACTTACTAACACTAGCAGGCAATTGTCGGGTCAGCGAAAATAGAGCCATAAATTCGAGGGTTACGAATCGAACGATACATTTGAGGGTTAGCGTACGGCTCGTAAATTCGATCATTCTCGATAACCGCAACAACGAACTTTCGATAATTATCGAAAGTCCGGAAAGATCGAAGGTCCGAGAAATCCTTCAGTAAATGTTCGAAAGTTCGAATGCGTACCCAGTAAAGTCAATGGGAGAGTGATAGTTCGAAAAGTCTGGGTTTATTACAGCTAAACTAGCATTGGTAACTTACTGTGGGACCTGGGAAATGGTCTGGGGAACATGTCACTATCACCAAAACTTAGTATAGTATAGTATAGTATAGTATTTGAGGTTGAATAAAGACATACGTCCATCCAGTCCAACCCATCTAGCAATATCACATATCCTGCCTAACTGTTGATCCAGAGGAAGGCAAAAAAAACCCACCAAATTTATGAAGGGGGAAAAAATTCCTTCCTGACTCCAAGTGGCAATCGGAAATTTCCCTGGATCAACTCTACTTTATGTATCAATACCAGTAACTTGCAACATTCCTTGTTTGCAGAAACTCATCCAGCTTTTTTTTAAACTGACCAATGAACCGCCATACAAACGTCCACTGGAAGACAGTTCCATAGCCTTACCGTTCTCACAGTGAAAAACCCTTTCCGAGCTTGAAGCCTAAACCTTTTTCTTCAAGTCTTAAGGGATGTCCTCGTGTCCTTTGACATGTTCCTTGGTGAACAATGCCCCAGATAGTTTATTGTTGGCCCGTCAATGTATTTATACACAGTAATCATATCCCAACGCAAGCGCCTTTTCTCCAGCGTATAATAATTGTAACTTTTCCAGTCTCTCTTCATATTCAAGTCCCCCATACCCTTATTAATTTAGTTGCCCTTCTCTGAACCCTTTCCATTTCAAAGATGTCCTTTTTGTACACAGGATTCCAAAATTGCACTGCATTCCAAATGAGGCCTTACCAATGTTTGTAAAGAGGGAGAATTACATTTTCTCCTTTGAATCCATACCTGCTTTATACAAGACATACCATGCTGGCTCTGGTGTTGCGCCTGGCACTGCTTGCTACCTTTAAGTTTGTTATCCACCAAAACTCCAAGATCCCTTCCAACAGGGATTCACTTAACACAGCCATTTATAGTAAAGTAGCACAAGTATTTTTAAGTCCAAAATGCATCACCTTACATTTATCAACATTGAATTCATCTGCCACTTAGCAGCCCAATGTGATAATCTATCTAATCCTTGCAACGATTGCACATCCTCTGAAGTTTTTAATGGTGCGACAAAGTTTTGTGTCGTCAGCAAACACAGAAACCTTGCTGACAATACCCACTTCCAAATCATTAATAATAGATAAATAGAAGCGGCCCCAACACAGAACCCTGTGGCACCCCACTTAGCACTTTAGTCCATAATGATGAAGCCCCATTACAACTACTCTCTGCACCTATTCTTAACCAATTTTCTATCCATGTACAAATGTGACTCCCAGACCAACAGACCTTGCTTATTCATAGTCGCCTATGGGGGACTGTATCAAAAGCCTTTGCAAAATCCAAGTAAAACACATCTACTGCTATACCAGAGTCTAAATTCTACTTACTTCCTCATAAAAGCCAAGCAAGTTAGTTTGACAAGATCTATTCCTCCTAAATCCATGCTGGTTACTATATAATGTCAGTCCTTGAAACATACTCTAGAACATGATCCCTATTAAACTTTCCAGGATCTTCCCCACCACTGAAGTTAAACTTACAGGCCTGTAATTACCCGGCTGTGGAACGACTAATCTTTTGAATATTGGAATAACATCAGCCTTTTTCCAATCCAGAGGCACACCACCGGACATGAGGGAATCAGCAAAAATAAGAAACAATGGCCTAGATAAAATTGAACTTACTAACACGAGCGGGGGGAAATTGTGAGTTTTTTTTCGCAAGCTACATAGAGGGTTATGGCCAATTCGAGGGTTACTGAACGATACTTTCGAGGGTTAGATAAGCAAAATTAGAGCCATAAATTCGAGGGTTACTTTATTCGAATGATACTTTTGAGGGTTAGCGAAATCGAACAATGCTTTTGAGGTTAGCGAATGACACATTCAAGGGTTAGCGAACGGCTCGTAAATTCGATAATTCTCAAAAACCGCGGCAACGATGTTTGATAAGTATCGAAAGTTGGAAAGTTCCAAACTCTGTGAAATCCTTCAGTAAAAGTTCAAAAGTTTGAATTTGGACCCGTTAAAGTCAATGGGAGAGTGATACTTCGAAAAGTCTGGGTTTATTACAGCTAGGTTACACAGTAGCTAGGTTATGGCCAGTTCAAGGGTTAACGAACTATTTTTTCGAGGTCAGCGAAATTTTTTCTGAAGGTCATCGAAATAGAGCCATAAATTCGAGGGTTACCGAAATCGAACAATACTTTTCGAACGAGTTAGCCGAACAACATTCATGGGTTACCGAAAGCGAACGATACAATCAAGGGATAGCGAACGGCTTGTAAATTTGATAATCTCGAAAACAGCGGCAACCGAACAATCGATATATCGAAACGTCGGAAGTTCGAAATTCGAAGAATCCTTCTGTAAAAGTTCGCAGGTCAAATTTGGACCCATTAAAGGCCCAACTGGGAGAGTGATAGTTCAGAAAAGTCTGGGTTTATTAACAGTTAAACTGCAATGGTAAGCTTAACTGTAAATGGCTTTGGACCTGGGAAATGGTCTGGGGAACTCACTATCACAAAAGTTGTTAAAAACACTTCCTACACATGATGCAGGCAATTGTTGGGTTTTTGCGGCAATAGCCACATAAAGGTTTACGGCCAATAGAATTCGAGGGTTACTTTTATCGAACAATACTTTTGAGGGTTAGCAAAATCAAACAATGTTTTGAATAATTATCGAAAGTCTGGAAGTTTCCACACTGAGAAATCCTTCAGTAAAAAGTTTAAAAGTTCAATTTGGACCCATTAAAGTCAATGGGAGAGTGGATAGTTCAAAAAGTCTGGTTTATTTACAGCTAAACTAGTAATGGTACTTACTGTAAATGGCTGTGGACCTGGGAAAATGGTCTGGGAACATGATCTATCACCAAAACTTGTTTAAAAACACTTAATAAACATAGCAGGCAATTGTCCGGTGTTTTCCTTCGCAGCTACATTAAGGGTTATGGCCAATTCGGGGTTTACTGAACTGACGTACTTTCGACGGGTTAGATTAGCGAAATAGAGCCATCAACTTCGACGGTTTCCTTTAAATTCGAACAACGAATCTTTTGGGGTTTACAAATCGAACAATGCTTTTGAGGGTTAGCGATGAACTATCAAGGGTTACGAACCGCTCGTAAATTCGATAATTCCTCATAAACGTGGCACAATCGAATCTTGAATAATATCGAAAGTCTGGAAGTTCCAACTCATGAGAAATCCTTTCATTAAAAGTTTAAAGTTCGAATTTGGACCCTTAAAGTCAATGGGAGGTAGAAGTTCCGAAAGTCTGGGTTATTACAGACTCGGTTCAACAGCCTAGCTAGGTTATGCCAGTTTCAAGGGTTAACACTATACTTTCGAGGGTCACGAAATGAGCCTAAATTCGAGGGTTACCGAATCATAACTTAACTTGCGAGCGTTAGCGAAATGAACAATACTTTCGAAGTTTAGCGACGATACATTCATGGGTTCTACGAAAGCTAACGATACATCAGGGATAGTGAACCAGCTTGTAAATTTGATAATTCTTAAAACACGGCAAACGAACATTCGATACCTTATCGAGAGGCCGGAAGTTCGAAGTCCGAGAATCTTCTGTAAAAGTTCAAAAGTTCAAGTTTGGAACCGCTTAAAGTCAATGGAGAGTGATAGTTTCAAAAGTCTGGTTTTATTAGCTAAACTGCAATGGTAACTTACTGTAAATGGCTGTGGGACTGGGAAATGGTCTGGGGGAACATTTCACTATCACCGAAAACTTGTTAAACACTTCCTAAACACAGCAGCAACTTGGTCGGGTTTTTCGGCAAGCTACATTAGAGGGTTATGGCCATTCGCGGGTCCTGAACGATACTTTCGAGGTTAAATTAGCTGAAAATATAGGCCATAAATTTGATCGGTTACTTTAATTCGAACGATACTTTTGGTGGTTAGCGAATCGAACAATGCTTTTGGAGGTTAGACGAATGACACATTCAGGGTTAGCGAACGGCTCGTAAATTCCGATAATTCTCGAAAACCCGGCAAAGAAGTGTTGAATATTATCGAAAGTCTGGAAAGTTCCACTCTGAGAATCCTCAGTAAAAGTTTCAAAAGTTCGAATTTGGACCCAGTTAAGTCAATGGAAGTTATGGTTCGAAAAGTCTTGGTTTATCAGCTAAGTTAACAGCTAGCATAGGTTTGGCCATTCAAAGGTTTAAACGAACTATACTGTTCGAGGGTCAGCGAAAAAATGCCAATAAACTTCGTAGGGTTTACCGAATTGGAACGATACTTACTCGAGCGTTAGCGAAAATGACTACTGTTCGGAAGTTAGCAACATACCATTCATGGGTTACCGAAAGAAATACTGATAGGTTGAAAGTGTCAAAAATTTTTTGTTTGAATGCATTTTACATGTGCGGATTACATCTGTTTTTCACCAATTGGTGCTGGAAGGGCATACTGGTAAGTCACATGGAATGCAACTACATTGGGAGAAAACGCGAGTGCCCGGAGGAAACCCAGACAAGCACAGACAGAGGGCACCAGACTCCTTGCAGGTGTGTCCAAGGGGGGATCGAACTCAGGACTCAGAGCTGCAGCTACATCTGTGTTTTACCACTCTGCTACAGTGGCCTGCAAACATATGCTTTTTTTTTTTTTGTTAGGCCTTGTGTACAGTTATGACAGTTATGACAGCAAGGCTAGCTATTGCATGCAAAGGGTGGAGCTATCACTGCACAGTTTGTATTGATAAGAGCGCAAAAAGCCTAAAGCTGGCCATACACAGAAGTAGAGATGGCCAAACTTCATAAAGTTCGGTCATTTTCGAACTTCCGAACTTCAGTAAAAGTTCAAAAGTTTCATAGGTTCAAATTCGGACCCATTAAAGTCAATGGAGAGTGATAGTTTTGAAAAGTCGGGTTATTACAGCTAAACTAGTAATGGTAACTTACTGTAATGGATTTGGCACCTGGGAATGGGTCTGAAGAACATGTCACTATCACCAAAACTTGTCAAAACACTTACTTAACACTAGCAGTATTGTCGGGTTTTGTCGGCAAGCTACATTAGAGGGTTATGGCCAGTTCAGGGTTATCGAACGATATCTTCCGAGGGTCAGCGAAAATAGATCCATAAATTCGAGGTTGCTGAAATCGAACAATACTTTCGAGCATTAGCGAAAATGAACAATACTTTCGAGAGTTAGCAAACGATACATTCATGGGTTTACCGAACAGCGAATGATACATTAAATAGCTAGCGAACCGGCTTGTAAATTTGATAATTCTCGAAAACAGCGGCAACGACATTCATCTTTCGCAAAGAGTCCGGAAAGTTCGAAAGTCCGAGAAATCCCTTCAGTAAAAGTTTAAAATTTCAAATTCGGACCCATTAAAGTCAATGGGAGAGTGATAGTTCGAAAAGTCTGGGTTTATTACAGCTAAACTAGCAATGGTAACTTACTGTAATGGCTGTACAATGGGAAATGGTCTGGGGAACATGTCCTATCACCAAAACTTGTTAACAAACACTTCCTACACATGATAGCAGGCAATTGTTGGGTTTTGCGCAGCTACGTTAGAGGGGGTTACTGCCAATTGAGGGTTTTACCCGAACGATGCTTCGAGGTTAGTGTAAATAGACTAAAATTCGAGGTTACCTAATCGAACGATACATTTGAGGGTTAGCGTACGGCTCGTAATTCGTCATCATTCTCAATAACCGCAACAACGAACGGTCGTAATTATCGAAAGTCCGGAAGATCGAAGGTCCAAGTATCCTTCAGTAAATTTCGAAAGTTCAAATGCGTACCCAGTAAAGTCAATGGAGGGTGATAGTTCAAAAAGTCTGGGTTTATTACAGCTAAACTGCAATGTAACTTACACTTCCTAAACACTAGCCAGGCATTGTCGGGTTTTGTCGCAAGCTACCTTAGAGGGTATGGCCATCCGAGGTTGATCGAACTAAACTTTCGAGCGTCAGCGAAAATGAACAATACTTTCGCGAGTTTAGCGAACGATACATTCATGGGTTACCGAAAGCGAACGATCATTAAAGGGATAGCGACCGGCTTGTAATTTGATAATTCTCATAACAGCGGCATGAACATTGATAATTATCGAAAGTCTGGAAAGTTCTAAAGTCCGAGAAATCCGTCTGTAAAAGTCCGAAAGTTTCAAATTTGACCATTAAAGTCAAGGGAGAGTGATAGTTCGAAAAGTCTGGGTTTATTACAGCTAGTTACACAGGTTTATACAGCTAGCTAGGTTATGCCAGTTCCAAGGGTGAACGAACTATACTTTCGAGGGTCAGAACGAAAATAGAGCCATAATATTCGAGGGTTACCGAAATCGAACGATACTTTCAAGGATAGCGAACGGCTTGTAAATTTGATAATCTCAAAACAGCGCAACGAACATTCGAAATAGTTTATCGAAGTCCGAGAGTTCGAAAGTCCGAAATCCTTCAGGAAAAGTGTTGAATATTCGAATTTGACACATTAAAGTCAATGCGGAGTGATAGTTGAAAAGTCTGGGTTTATTACAGCTAACTAGCAATGGTAACTTACTGTATATGGCATGTGCACCTTGAAATGTCTAAACAGGTCACATCACCAAAACTTGTTAAAACATTTACTTAACACTAGCAGTAATTGTCGGGTCACGAAAATAGAGCCATAAATTCGAGGTTACCGAATCGCGAACATTTGTGGTTAACGTACGCTCGCTAATTCGATCATTCTCGTAACCGCAACACAACTTTCGATTATCGAAAGTCCGTAAATCGAAGTCCGAGAAATCTTCAGTAAATGTTCGAAAGTTTCGATGTTACCCAGTAAAGTCAATGGAGAGTGATAGTTCGAAAAGTCTGGGTTTATTACAGCTAACTAGCAATGGTAACTTACTGTATATGGCTCTGGGACCTGGGAAATGGTCTGGGGAACATTCCACTATCACCAAAACTTGTCAAAAAACACTACAAACACAGCGGAAATTGTCGTTTTTTTTCGCAAGCTACTTAGAGGGTTATGGCCAATTCTCAGGTTACTCGAACGATATTTTTGAGGGTTTCGATAAGCAAATTTTCGAGGCCATAAATTCGAGGGTTACTTTTCTCGAAAGATACGTTTGAGGGTTAGCGAATCGAACAACAGCTTTTGATGGGTTAGCGAATGACACATTCAAGGTTAGAGAACGGCTCGTAAATTCGATAATTTCCGAAAATGCGCAACACATTTTGATAAGTTCGAAAGTCCGGAAATTTCGAACTCTGGAAATTCCTTCAGTAAAAGTTCAAAACTCGAATTTGGACCCATTAAAGTCAATGGGAGAGTGATAGTTCGAAAAGTCTTGGTTTATGACAGCTAGGTTACACAGCTAGCTAGGTTATGGCCAGTTTCAAGGGTAATGACTATCACTTTCGAAGTGTCAGCGAAAATAGAGCCATAATTCGAGGTTCCGAAATCGAACGATCTTTCGACGTACGAAATGAACTACTTTCGAGAGTTAGCGAACATACATGTCTGGTTACCGAAAGCGAACGATAAATTCAAGGGTAGCGACCTGCTTGTAAATTGATAATTCTCGAAAACAAGCGGCAAACGAACATTCGATAATTATCGAAAGTCCGGAATCGAAAGTCCAAGAATCCTTCTGTAAAAGTTCGAAAGTTCGAAATTTGGACCCATTAAAGTCAATGGAGAGTGATAGTTCAAAAAGTCTGGGTTTATTACAGCTAAACTAGCAATGGTAACTTACGTAAATGGCTGTGGGACCTGGGAAATGGTCGGGGAACATGTCACTATCACCAAAAGTTTGTTAAAACACTTCCTAACACATGAGCAGGCAATTTGTCGGGTTTTGTGCCAAGCTTACATTAAAGGGTTATGACGGCCAATTCGAGGATACCGAACGATACTTTCGAGGGTCATGAGAAACGAACAATACTTTCAAAGATTTGCAAACGATACATTCAATGGTTTGCGAATGGCTTTGTAAATTCGATAATTATCGAAAACCGAGACACACGAACTTTCATGAGATTAACAAAAGTCCGGAAAGTTTCAAGTTCGAGAAATCCTTCAGTAAAGTTTGAAAGTTCGAATTTGGTCACATTAAAGTCAATTGAGAGTTGATAGTTCGAAAAGTCTGGGTTTATTACAGCTAAACTAGCAATGTAACTACTGTGTAAATGTTGTGGCACCCTGGGTTGGGACAATTCCCACTATCAACAAAACTTGTTAAAACACTTCCTAAACACTAGCAGGCAATTGTTGGGTTTTGCGCAAGCTACATTAGAGGGTTAACGGCCATTCGAGGGTTACTGAACGATACTTTCGAGGGTTAGCGGAATAGAGCCATAAATTCGAGGTTACCGAAATCGAACGATACTTTTGAGGTTAGCGAAATCGAACAATACTTTTGGGGTGTAGTTAGCGAATGACACAAAGACATTCAAGTGTTAGAAACGCTGCGTCAATTAAATTCGATAATTCTCCGCAAATACCGTGCACAAGATTTTCGATAATTATCGAATTATCGAAAGTCTGGAAAGTTTCCAAAGTCCAATAATCCTTCAGTAAATTTCAAATTTCAAATTTGGAGAGTGATTTCGAAAAGGCTGGGTTTATTACCAGCTAACAACCAAAGCCCCCCACCACCGTCCCATTTTCTGTGGAACTGTCCCATTTTTTGGGGCCCTTTCCCACTGTCCCGGCACCCCCCCCCTCCCTTTTCTCCCGTCAGGACAAAAATTTGGTGAAAATTGTACAAACCGGAAGTAATCTGCAGGCTTTAAGGCCCTGCAGTAGATGTTAGTTTGGAGCCTCAGTTCCTGCCTGCTGGGGCGGGGCTAGCCTATTAGTTCAGAATGGAGCTGCTTGTAGCTGGCGATATAGCAAGGACAAACTTGGTCTAGGACTCTAGGTCAGTACAGATAGAGTTTGATCTGCCCTGTCGATCTGGGGTTTGTTTTCTGTCACAGGCAACTTATTAACCCTCCCTCACTGAAGGCCTTTTACTGCAAACAACCACCATGGACATTGCACTTGTTTAACAGTAAGGTACGGGAGTCAGTGAGGGATACATGGGACCGTTGGAGGGATACAGTGGGGACAGTGAGGGACATGGGGTCGTTGAGGGTACATGGGGACACTGAGGGATACACGGGGACAGTGAGGGACATAGGGACAGTTCATTTCCCCAGCGTTATCAAGCCCCCGTTCATTTCCCATCGTTATCAAGCCCCCAGTTTTATTATCCATCGTTATCAAGCCCCAGTTCATTTCCCAACATTATCAAGCCCTTTTGTTCATTCCTAGCATTATCAAGCCCCCTGGTTCATTTTGCAGCGTTATGAAGCCCATTTCATTGCCCAGCTTATCAAGCCCCCATTCATTTCCCAGTGTTATCAAGCCCTCCCAGTTCATTTCCCAGCGTTATCACCCTGCCAGTTATTTCCCCAGTGTTATAAGCCCTCCAGTTTCATACCACCAGCTTTTATCAGCCTTCCAGTTTCATTACCTACCCATGTGTTATAAGCCCTCCAGTTCAATTACCCAGTGTTATCAGCCCTCCAAGTTCATTAACCAGTTGTTATCAAGGCCTTTCAATTCATTAGTCAGTGTAGTCAGTCTCATACAATGAAAATGGCAGTAGTGGTTTTTAAATGGGCATTACAATCAAAAAGTGGGTGTGGTTCTTTACAAAGTAGGCGTTGGTCACAAAAAAATTTAGAACCGCGGCTGCCACCTTCAATTTGTCCCCTCTTTGACCTTTCCAAATGTTGGGAGGTATATGGATAATGAGAAATACAATGTAATGCATTTGGACCGGTACAACATAGATTATAATTATACCCTAAATTAAATGGTGTGAGACTTCTTTGTTGGTCAAAGACTTGGGATTTTATGTGAATGATAGAACCTTTTTATAAACAGGTATGTTCGATGTTTCTGCAATGCCATGGTTCCACAGGTTATATGTCGAAAAATTCAAGTCAGTGATTATAACTATTATTACTATATTGTCTTTCCATCTGGCCCGACTGACGGCATGATGAAGATCATCCTTACTACATCAGATTTTTGTTTGAAAAACTTCTGTTTCTTTTCCGGCAAATTGCACATTCGTTAATTCAAAACAATCTTTTTATAACATAATTTTATGTATAAAGTTTAAAACATCTCTTGTTTCTTCTGTTTATAGAGTTATTACACTTGTCATACACTTCATACTCCATATTCGAAACACAAGCGAATATAGTATATCTTTTCTGATGAATCTTTTATAGGTTGTCAGACTCTCCCACAGGACGGAAGCACTGTATGTGAGTTGGGCCATTCTTCCAAGTCATGGTCAGCATCTGTTACCAGAATCCCAGTTATGTAAAAATTT
The DNA here is from genome assembly GCA_019447015.1 of Hymenochirus boettgeri. NCBI lineage: Eukaryota > Metazoa > Chordata > Amphibia > Anura > Pipidae > Hymenochirus > Hymenochirus boettgeri. The sequence goes on along the minus strand of CM033469.1, from coordinate 257,311,555 downwards.
TCAAATTGTTTTGAATGATTGCATACATTTTTCATGTTTTGTATTAAATATATTATAAGTGATGAAACTATTGTTTTTTGTCCACAGGTATGATGTTGGAATCCCATAAGTCAGTAAGGTAATGTTTGGTTTGGAGTGGGAATTTATCTTAGAATGGTTTCTGTAGACAAGATGGCTCTGCACCTTATCCTCCCACCACCCTTTCCTCACACTTATAACAGATTCCACCATATAGTAGCCTATTTTCCCTGTTTCTTTTTTCTCCTTTCTCTCCGCATCTCCTTTTGCTAGTTGTTTGGTTGGTATCCCTGTGGATATCTGTAAAAAAAATTTGGGACATTTCCCAATGGGATGACACATGTTTTGATAGCTTAAAAGGTAGGAGTGTGTTTAATTTCCATTGTCTTCTGTGATTGTTGTTTCAAATCAGATTTCCGATCTTATTAATATATGTTTTTTGTTGGGGACGTTAATTTTTGTTGTTTATTGCGGTAATAGATCTTTATTGATTGTCTGAGTTGGGAGTTGTGTGAAGGTATATACGTGGTTCGTATTGATCCATTAGTTTATTGAACATTCTGTTTTTTGGAATGGTAGGATGTATTTGAAATGTTTAAAAATTGTTTTTTTAGGTATTTTGTTTTGTCTTTGGAGTTCTATAAAGGGTATTATATTGGAATTATGGAATAGTGTTGAATTTTGGTCATTTCGTAATTTGTCCATTCTATTTGGAAATTAGGTACTAAAGTAAGTTGAAACATTTTAGTGTAATATGCGGGCTGATGGGGCGCCTCCTGCTTGTCTTGGTTTTGGTAATAAATATCTCTTTGGGGCTCTTGGGGTTTTTAAGATTCATATGAACAGCTGAGATCAGGGCTTGTGATTGTTTAGACAAATGTTTGGTATTTGTATAGGTTACTGATCTGAACATATAGAGGAATTGCGGAGGATATCATTTTAGCTATGGCTAATCCTTACCCATGATAACCCATGTTTACTCGTCTTTCCAAAATCAAGATATTTCTGTATTTTATTTTATAAGGGGTAAATATTATTGTCAATAAATCTTTATTATACTTATTTCGTATGCCCAATAACTTATTTTGGTAGTGTTCCAGTCATATTTATATTTGCTGGAATAATAACTTAAGTGCGAAATGACATTTTGAACAGTTAGGCTTGTGATTTTGTAGTATGAATTTTTAAATTGTTCTATTGATTTTGTGAAATGTATAATGATGGATTGTTTTAGTTTTGTTAGGATTTATCATCCGCCAAATAATGGCAATTTGGTGTTCTATGTGGTTTATTTTGATTCCATGTATATTTTGTGTCTGTCTCGTGATTTTTTTGTGCTAGGGGTTCATTATTAACACAAAATTAATGGGAGAGTGGGCATCCTTGCGGGTGCGCATTGGTGATTTTTTATTGGGTCTGATAGCATTTGAGAGACAAATTTTGTGCATTTAGTTGGTGATATAGTTGCACTGATTGCTTGTTTAAATTTTCTGGATTTAAATTATCTAATACCATCTTCATATATTGCCAATGTTATGTCTAGATCAATGCCCTTTTCCGGCATCTAAAGAGTAATACAGGTAGATTGATCATTTTTCTTTTGGGTCCATTGTATTAATTGATTTTTCTTCTGTGTTTGTCTGAGATTGTCGATGTGGTAACGAATCCTACTTGGTCTGGATGTAAGCGTATGGTAGTATTGGTTTTAAATCATTGCTAAATTTTTGAGTATATTTTTAGATCTGTATTTACTATTGAGATGGGTCTAGAATTGGGAGTACATGAGGATCTTTATTTTGTTTTGGGAATAGGGTGATGCAGGCCATTTAACATTTTCTGTGGTAATAGTTCCTTTTTTCCATAGTTTGAGTTTAGTATCTGGTGATGATGGGGTATTAATGTTTCTGATATGTTTTATGATATTGTTGTTCGGTATTCCTCAGGCCTGGGGTTTTTGTTTGGTTTTAGAGATAGATTGATATTCTTATTTCGTCTTGTGTAATTGGTGTTGGATAACAAGTCTATTTGTTTCTTCGTTTAGTGGATGCAATGTGATTGTTTCTAGAATGATTGATTCGGTCTTTAAGTGTAATTTGTTTCTTTCTGGGAGAGTCTGTGATTGTATAAATTCTATGAACACATTTCCACATTGGTTTGCAATTTCTTGTGGTTTAATTATTCTTGTTTGTTGGAGAGTAGTACATTGCTATTTGTTGTTTTTTGCATATATTTTCAATCTGTTGGCAAGATATTTGATTGGCTTTGGTTTCCTTGTACATTGGCGAAGTTAAGTCTAATCGTATTCATATAGATTATTGTTGGTGGAGTTTTTGATGGGCTTCATATAACTTTTTTTTTTTTTTGTTGTTTCGTGTAAAGGGTTTTTTTTTGTGTTCCAGTTTCGCAGAATTTCTAGTTCTTTGTAATATTTTTAGTTTATTTTGGTTTCTAGAGTGTTTAAAAGGTAATGTCCACCCCTTGAAACACATTTTTGCATTACTTCCCCCTGTACCGTACACACCCACCCAAACCGCTATATTTATTTTTATTAGAAAGTTCCCCAAACTTTACTTACCTCCCCCCTTTCCTCCCCGCCGCTGCTGGCCCTCTGCTGCGAGAAAATGCAAGCAGAGGGGCAGGACTGGAGTCGCGTCTGTGATTGGCTGAGCGGCAGCCAATCACGGATGCGGCTAGTCCGGTCATTCAGTGCGGCGGAGGAAAGAGGGAGGTAAGTATGCTGGTGGGGCACTTTAGGCGGAAAATGAAATTAAACATAGCGGTTGGGGCTGGGGGACAGGAGGTATTGTTATGGCAAAGGGAATTTACACTGGGGGAGGAATGCATGTAACGCATGCCAACTTCTCCCGAGCCAGGTATGAGGCAGGTCCTATATGGACTCTGCTATCTCCTGATGGGCATTTTTGGGACTTTGGGGGGAACTACGGGAACCAGATGGAGCTGGGATGTGAGGTAAGATTAACATTCACTACACATGGGGCCAGTTAATGGGGGGGATAATAGTTTTGGGGGGTGGACATGCCCTTTAAACTTGTTTGAGGCTAGTCTGATACATTCACCTCTAATATATGCCTTGTGGTGCTAAGCCAGAATAGATTCAGTTTGGGTTTCTAATATGCATTAATTGAAAGTATTTCTTTCATTGCTATGTGGATTTTTTCCTTAGTGTCTTCTTTTGGATAATGATATGTGATTAATCTCCATTGTGGTTTATATATTATAGTTAAATTTTCATTGTTTGTAGGGTGATTGGAGCATATGTCTAACCATGTTTTGGTTAGTATTTCTGATTTTTGTATTCTTGTACGTTCCATTTTCTACCAGACCAGTCTATCCTCATGTAAAGGTACTTGTGGTATTAGAGTGTAGTGTTTATCCCAATTCTGTGGAGGGATTTGTATTACTCTCCATGTGTCATATACGTCTTCTTGTTTAATCCTTCATAAGAATGCCAATTCTTATGTGGCCTGATTTTAGCGAAAGTTGAGTCTCTATTGGCATCTGGGTATAGGTTGAAATCTCCTGTTATTTAATGTTTGGTTGTTTTGTGCTTTTACTTGTTGATTCTTTTTTATACATTTCAGTTGGTTTTTATGTGGGGCATATAGATTAGCATGTGTATGAGTGAGTTGTTGATGTACTCCGACTATTTATATATCTATCTGCTGTTGTGGTCTATAATTTGTTTTTTTAATTGGAATGCTATTGTGCTTTTTTATCATTATTGCTACTCCTCTTTTTTTCTTTTGAGTAGGTAGATTGGAAAATATTTGGGAAAGGATTTGTGTGTAAGTAAATTTATTATGTTTTATTTATTAGTTGGTTTTCTTGGAGACATACATGTTTGTTGTTGTGTTATATTAAGTTGCTTGTATATGTAGATTGCCATTTGTATGTCGAATCAAGGCCTCTACATAGTGGGTTGTTACGAGACCATTTACTATTTGGGAGTTTTGGATGTTTTCTTTATGATAACTCCTGTAAGGAAACAGTGACAGTAACACATTAATACCTATATACATATTGAAAACCACAGTATATTATCTCCATTAGTGAGCCTAGTGGGTAACTCTTGGAGATTTTGTTTGGTTGGCTTTTTGTGCCTCAGCCCAGCTTACTGATAGATGCCTGTCAGGACTTAGTTTTTTGGGTAAACAATATAGTGGTATTATAAGGGGAATATTTCTAGGAGGGGGAAAAAAAGGGAAGGTTAGGGAGGGAAACAAAAAGGGGGGGGGAAACTTATATTAGCCTTAAACAATTCAACACTTGCAACATTGACTCTGTTGAACTTTTCCAGCTCTGTCGGAGCTGCAGCCATATAATCTCCCCTCTCTCCCCATCTCCCCCTCATAACATAACATATTATATTGTTCATCTTTTGGTTTTGGTTAGTTGAGTACTTTCTTTAATCTAACCTATTTGGGAATCTCCCACTGCATTGGGGGTGGCGAGTGGGGCTTAATATCAGTTGTGCATAGGTTGATGTGGTTTTCTTATTTTCTGTCTCATAGGTAAACCCTTTTTCTAAACCGAGGGGGACCTCCTCCTGGCTTTCCCCTATCCCCCGTCCCTTCCTTCTGGCCCCGGTGGTTTCAGTCAAGACAGTTTTGTAGAATTTTGGGTTCTCTCTCTCTTTTCCCCCCTTTAACTCTTTACATTATTGTATTGTTTCCACTTGTTTGTAGGATGTTTTTGTTTTTATAGGTATAATTAGTTTATCCATTTCCCCGTAATTGCATGAAATTATAATGCTTAAATACATAATATATTTTTGTTTTCATTTTGTAGTTAATCTACATGTCTGGTTCTCTTTTAGTGCAGAAGGTGGAAACAACTGAGGGGGGATGGAAATGGGGTGAGGGATGTGAGGAGAGATGGGCAATGGGGAGGGCAAGGAGAGTTGGTCACGAAGTTTGGCAGAGGTTTCCAATTTATAATACTCTATTCTATTAAACGAGTAAAGCAGTTGTGAGTGATTTATCATCCATTGATTCTACTCAGTGTTCTACTGGGATTGGCTTTTAAGAAACTTGTCATATATTATATTACTTCTTGAACTAGAGCAGGTCCATGTTTCTTATTATACACTTCCAGTTTAAGGAGACATGAAATATTTGAAATTAGTTTCTCTATTTGTATTTGTTATTTTTAATTTTAATCTTCTATTGTATCCCAGCAGCTTTGCCAGATATTAATAGAGGTTTGTTGGTTATTGTAATAGCTTAGCTAGCTCTTGTATTTTCTGTCTTGGTCTGGAGGTGCAACTCTAGGGTATATTAATGTTTTTATTTAGTTATCACTAGTACCTGATTCTTAAATTAACCACCTTTTCCCGAACATTCGATAATTATCGAAAGTCCGGAAAGTTCGAAAGTCCGAGAAATCCTTCAGTTAAAGTTTCAAAGTTCGAATTCGGACCCATTAAAGTCAATGGGAAGTGATAGTTCGAAAAGTCTGGGTTTATTACAGCTAAACTAGTAATGGTAACTTACTGTAAATGGCTGTGGCACCTGGGAAATGGTCTGGGGAACATGTCACTATCACCAAAAGTTGGTAAAACAATTCCTAAACACTAGCAGGAAATTGTTGGGTTTTGCACAAGCTACATTAGAGGGTTACGGCCAATTCGAGGTTTACCGAACGATACTTTCGTGGGTCAGCGAAAACGAACAATACCTTCGAGAGTTAGCAAACTATACATTCAAGGGTTAGCGAACGGCTCATAAATTCGATAATTATCGAAAACCGCGACAACGAACGTTCGATAATTACCAAAAGTCCGAAAAGTTTGAAAGTCCGAGAAACCGGGTCCGGGATAGTTCGAGAAGTCCGAGTCCGTTCGAACTCAATAAGTCGTGAGTAAAATGTCTATTATACCAATACGCGAGTAAATATCGAATTAACGAATCCGCAAGTAAAATGGCTATTATACCAATACGCGAGTAAATATCGAATTAACAAATCCGCAAGTAAAATGTCTATTATACCAATACGAAAGTAAATATCGAATTATCGAATCTGCAAGTAAAATGTCTATTATACCAATACGCGAGTAAATATCGAATTAACGAATCCGCGAGTAAAATGTCTATTATACCAATACGCGAGTAAATTAAAAAAATAGAAACACTACAACGTTGAGAATGGGAATTTTATATTTGCCTTACAAAATACTGATGAAAACTGATGTTAATTTTTGTTTTATTTGGTACAGCAGAAAAGAAATATCCTTACACCTGTGGGAGAGATTGGCTTGTTTAGCCTAAAAAAAATAACCTTGAAGTTTAAAAGATTAATTTGACTGATTTGTAAAACATGTTATGTGATGGGTTAGGCAAGTCTCTTTAACATTATTATAAACCTGAGTGATATACTGTGTCAAAAATGCAAACTCTGCCAATTTCAGCTTGTTTGACATCTACATTGTGATTTGAGGAAAGAAGGCCTCAGTAACTAGCTTGCATGCATTAGGGCCAAACTCGCTGTACCTGTGTAGGGCTATTCAGGGTAAACAAAAGCAAAAGAATCTAGTAATGGATATAAAATACGGGCAAACTTCTAATATCCAAAAATATAAAAAGCTCCTTTATTAAACAGCATTGGAATAAAAAGATACAATGTCTTATATATATTAGGTATATAAAGAAAAAAAGATATATTAAAAAACACACCCCATACAGAGTAACCAGTAGTGTGAATGGATGTAATGAATATATCCCTAAACTGTCATTATTAGCAGAATACCGGGTTATATCATCACAGGATCACTGTTATATACTGAGGAATATCCCAAATGTATATTACTCTAATGTATACAAAAGCAGCGTCCTGGTGTCGTTCAGGTAGACTATCATGGTAAAAGTAAATAGGTATATCAAACAAAGTATAGCAGAGGTTCATAGATATCCAAACATATAAGTAACACTAGGTCATATCTAACATTAACAGGAGGTAACTTAAATAGTTAAAAATTTCAGCAGATAAACCATGTCTGAATACTTTATATGAATAAATCATAGGTAATTAAGCACATCAATCTGGATAACTCTGTGGCAGATACACACAACCTCAGAACTAGTAATAACTAAAGTGATACTACACCAGTATGGATCATATTCGGTATCCTTGGGAGCAGGTTAAAACATAAACTGGACGCGTTTCGTCTCCAGAAGAGACTTCGTCAACAGCATTTACAAGTTCATCTTGTCTACCTTATATACCCAGTTCAAGTGAGGAAGGGAACGCGCTTAATTGGTAACCATGTTGCGTCGCATACGAACCAACGTCATCAGTATGCGCTCGGATTCTAGCTACGCTTACACATTGAGCCACTTAGGCTCCTATCAGGCTGTTAATTAGGTAAATGCAAATGCGTGTCAGTCTGGAGAAAAGATTTCACAGCTATAAAGAGCATCTTGTAAGCAAAGTGCCTATTAATCATATGGCTTACTTTGAAGTTTACAAAAGGGGTTATTCCAGAATGAAAGTTATGTATCCATCAGGGAGTATGTAGTCTCTTTGATCATCTACGGGGTTGGTCAAAAAAAATATATAAAAAATATCAATTAGTCAAATGATTTGGTATCCGTGCAAAAGTCATAATATCCAGGAGAAGCTTTACATTGTTCATTCTGCAGAAATGGCTCAAGTTGTTCAGCATATCCGAGAAGGCAGGTAATCCAAGTGTAAAGAGGCAAAGAGAAATCGCTACAAGTTGCATCAATCAGTCGTAGTTCGAGCTTGATCCAATCTGATCTTATGATAAAATATTAACTGAGGAATACAAGTGAAGTTCTGGGTCTTTCAAGGTGCTTTGTCCGAAACACATCTTTACTAGGTGTCACACATCAGTCATCCACTATATGAGAGAGGCGAAGAAAAGTGCTTCGCTGGTGCATGATGAGTCTAGATCCAAGCTGGTCTCAGATACATATATATATTTTGGATATCCAGACAAAATTTCGTCCTTCGAGGCTTCCAGAATTCATTTGTATATAATATTTATCAGTCATCCACTACATAGGGCTATTCTGGAACTGCAGGTTCCAGACAAAATCCCAACCAAAAAACATACCAAAAAGGACTGGTGTGTGCAGATATATGGTCATCATTTCAAATTTGTGTGCTGGAATTTGGGGCCGATTGGTCACAGCACTACATAATCAAAACAAACCAACAAAAAAAAAAAAGTATAAATCAAAGCTATGAAAAAGCTCCAGGTAACAATATAGATTAAATGAATTGGTGTATGAGACGATAAAATGGCTAGGAAAGCTCCTTTCAGTCTAGTAACCCAATGTAAAGAAGAAAACTGAAATGTCTGATATAACTTTTGCTATAGTGTAGGGGCCATGGCAACCCTAACCGCCATGTTTATAAGTTAAAAAAATGCCCAGAAACAGACATACCAGCCTCCGTTCCCTGCCTTTGCCTCTAATTCTACTTCCGTGAACAGAGTAGCATTAGGGGCCAGACCTGCAGTCACGTCTGTGCTTGGCTGAGAGTCAGCCAATCACAGGCGCGGCTGCCGGATGGCTGAGAGTCACGCCAATCACAGGGCGCGGCTGCCGGATATTGAGGAAGCTGAAGGAATGAAGGTCGTAAGTCTATTCTGTGCAATTTTTAAACTTAAGAGGAAGAGGAAACATAGCATTCATAATCTTGGTTTAAAAAAGCTTTCTTTTCTTCGTCTTGAAACCAGTCAATAGGAAAGGTAAGTATGTATAAGGATCCAAATAGAAAATGCAAAGACCAAGTCCACAATCCAATTTTACATGGAGCAAAATTTGCAGATGTAAATGTATTTTACAGTCTTGGCATATTTTATGATGTAAAATAAAGGTGCAGTCTATCAACATTATAATAAAACCTAAACTGCGTATGTGAATCCGTGTGTGTCTCTTGATTCTGTGCATGTGCATGCGTGGACGTACTTAGAAGGTGCCAACATGGCACATTGTAAAAGACGTGTCTGGGGGGGGAGTTTTTCGGCTCTTCGCAGAACGTATGTGTGAATTGGGAGTCGACACTATGGGGGGGGGGAGGAAGAGGTGGGTTTTATATAAGGCCTAAACTGTTCTAGTTTTTGAAAACATCATCGGCGTCTCTAGGCTTTCTAGTATTTACGCTTGAAAACCCCAATCTCGGGTGTGCGACGCTGACTAGTTTTCCATTCAGGCACGTGGTCCTGCTCTTCTCCCTGCACGCGGTGGTCTTCTCTTTTCTCTGAGTTCATGTTTTTCCTCTTTGTTTTTTTTTCTTTTTCGTCTTTTTCCCCTTGAGGTTTTTTCGTGTTTGGCTTCGCTGCTTTTCTTGTCCCCTCTTCGTTTTTCTTCCTCTCCTGTCCCCCTCTCTTTTTGGCTCCTTCTCTCCTCTCCTTCGTCCTCTCCTTGCCTTCTGCCCTCCTCCTTCCTTTCTCTACTATCTTTCCTTTGCCCCTTCTTCTCCCCCTCTTCCTCCCTTCTGTCGTTCTTTGTGTTTCTCTCCCTCCCCTCCTCGTTGCTCTTCCCTTTTTCTCTTTCTCCCTCCTCCCTTGCCTCGCCTCCCCTCCCTCTTTCCCTGGGCTCCTCCCCCCCCCCCACCCCCCCCCCTCACTCTCCCCTGTTATCCTGCCATATTCATGTAGGAATTGCCACCCCAGGTGCCTTTTTGGTAAGTAAGTGAATTGGAGGGAGTTTTGCTTAAAACTAATATAGCGGTGGGGATGGGGAGACGAGGAAGACCTACTATACCCCCAAAAGGTATTAAATGGGGGTGGACATGCCCTTAAGCCGCTTACCTAAAGAAGATCTTATACATAAGTTAACACATCCCCCCACCAAAAGACCAATTAAAAATCTTGAAGTAAGTAGTGCGTTACTAAGTTGCAAAAATGAAACTAATATATACTTCTATCAATGGACGTATAAGGCGCACCAAGCTAATTGCAATCCTATGATACAACAAACTTGCAAATGAATTGTTGCTTGACAGAATATCGGCAGGAAAGTAACGCGCCTTGTGCTTTTTGCATCTCCCTTATTGAATACTAATATTCCTCTCACATCTGTAGGGCGGAGAGGGAGTGCAGAGACATGAAGCGGCAAGCAGTGGATTGTGAACAGTCGAAAAGTTAGCTGCATGTAAGCATATTAATCATATGACTTGCTGGGAGCAGATTTAAAAAGTGTAACCTAAACGAACTCTAGGTTTGGGGGGGTGCTGTATAACAAATAATTTTTTCCAGAGGGGTGGACATTCCATTTAAAAAAAGACTGCTGCTCACTATAAATGGCTCTTTATTAAGAGAATCTCTGTTGGAAGGATTTTGGGGCCATATTTAGCACAATTATCTGTATCTGTATTAGCGCATTATCTGTAATGTACAACTGTGGGCATAAATGTACAGCTGCGGACGTACATTTACACCGAATCTTCGTTAATTAACAAACATTTGGTCGTAGAATACCATGGAGGTAGTAAACTACTGTAATGGTATTCTATGAGGATTGGAAAAACTACGATCTCGTTATCAAAGAGTTACGTTAATTTACAATCCTTGGCATTAATTTATAATAATGATCATAAATGAACGATTGTTAAACATATTGGAAATTAACAATCAGCTAACGATCATTAAATCAATCGTTAAAGGCACGGTCTTTATAAATATGGCCCTTGAAATTTTGGTGGATAACAAATAAATGTAGCAAGCAGTGCCTGGCAGTAGCATCTATAGGCATTCATGGGAGAAAAATAATATTCGACTCTTACAAAGCATTGGTAAGGCCTCATTTGAATTATGCGGTGCAGTTTTGGAATCCTGTACTGCTTGGAAATGGAAAGGGTTTAGAGAAGGGCAACTAAATTAATAAGGGGACTGGAGGAGCTTGAATACAGGAGGACAGATTAGATAAGTTACAATTATGCACACTAGCAAAGAGGTGCTTGCGTGGGGATATGATTACTTGATGATAAATAGATTAATGGTGCCATTACAATAAACTATCTGGGGCATTGTTTCACACATATATAAACATGTCAGCAGACACACGTACATCCTAAAAGATAGAAGAAAGAAGGTTATTCTTCAAGTACGGGAAATGGTTTTTCATATGGAGACGGTATAAAACTATGGAAACTGACTTCATTGGACGTGGTGAGGCAGGTCATTGGATAGTTTAAAAAAAAAAAAAAAAGCGGATGCGTTTCTAAAATAAAGAATGTTGCAGGGTACTGGTATTGATACATAAAGTTGATCCAGGGATATTTCGGCCACTTGTGGTCAGCAAATAATTTTTCTCCATCATATAATTTTTCTTTGCCTCCTCTGGATCAACAGTTAGTCAGGAAATGCGGGTTTTGTTGAGTAGATTGGACTAGATGAACGTATGTCTTTATTCAACCTCTAATACTATACTATACAAATACACAATTGACAAAAATCATGTGAAAAATGTTGGTCGAGGTGAAAATTTTGGGTTGATATTTTGAACTAAAATGTCACACTAGGCAAAAATATCGCCCCATGTGTGAATAGCCTAAATATGCTGTGTTTTCTGATGCTACATAAAACCCTAGTTGGGTTTTGTACTGTGTTGGCATAAGTAAGAGAAGAAAAGTAGAGCTGTGATACCTTTTATTGACTAACTAAATAAAAAAATTAAGCAAGCTTTCAGGATTCCTAAGCCTCCTTTATCAGGCTGGATGTTACCTCCAGCCTGATGAAGGGGGCTTAGGACTCCCGAAATTAAATTTTTTATTTAGTACCCAATAAAGGTATCACAGCTATTTCTCTTCACACAAAACCCTATTTTTGTACCATTTTCATTCAATTTATTGGCCACATGGTGGCAGTGAAACCTAACTTAAATCACTGAATCTTTGTTATAGAGAATTTATTGCCCTTTCTGCTTCTCTAATTTCTTCGGCAAAAGAGAATCCATTTGTTCACATTTTGTAGAAAGCTTAAAGAAAGCATTCTCATTCAATTACTTCAGTGAAAAAAAGGATTTCATTAAATGAGAGTAACAGTGCTTTATTATCTTACATAGCTTAAAAAACTATAATGAAAACTAGATCAGGGCTGCTCCCCACACTATACTGCTATATGTTTATAGTGTTGGTAACATGTATTTAAGAAAATACATGCATAAGCTACCCGACACTTACTAGTACTACTAGACTGCAATGATAATAGATGCAACGATTGTTACTCCATAAGTAAAAAAAATACAAATAAAATCACTACAGAAGGTAATGGATCACCCTATGTGGTTACAAATGCACCATGGCTGGTATTTTGCAATGCAGTCATAAAATATCAACATAGCCACAAAATACCAGTACGAGCAGTCTTTCTAGCTGCGATGAAAGAGTGGGTCACAGTTAAGCAATGCCACTCCTTATAAATGTATGCCTGTATTTTATTTCTAATATAGCGCTACAATTCCACAGCGCTTTACAAATACTATTCAATTCACATCAGGCCCTGCCTTGAAGAGCTTACAATCTAATTGCTTTATGTACACATACAACCCACCAGTATGTCTTATGATTGTGAGGGAAACCGGAGGTGCCGGAGGAAACACCACGCAAGCACAGGGGAGAACATACAAACTCCTTGAAGATGAGTCGAAAAGGGTGGATTCGAACTCAGGACCTCAGCACTGCAAGGCACCAGTGCTAACCACTGAGCCACCATGTGCCCAAAATATAAAATACTATAATATATATATATACTATATATAAATACTAACCTTAGCACACTATCAGTTGACAGTGGCATAACTAGAAATCACCAGGCCCCAAGCAAAGCTATACTGGATCCCCCCTTTCTGCTTAATCTACCATGGTTGCTCGGGGCTGCAACCAGTAAGAATTGGGGCTCCCTCTGTGGTAGCAGAAACTAGAATATCTAGAGGGAAACCCACACTACACAGGGAGAACATACAAACACTTTATAGATACTGCAGACATCCCCATATTCCAAACTTACCCTCAGTCTCAGGAGTTTCCTGGGACTTTAAGCTCTCACGTGAATTTGAAGTGGTCCCACGGAAGTGCGGGGAGACCACCTCAGAATCTGGGAGACTCCCAGAACTAACAGGAGGGGTGGAATACCTAATATTGCCAAATGTCACTAATACATTAAATAGGATAGGGAGAGAATTCAGTCTTTGAAACTCCCTTTTCAGCAATATGCAAATAAGGAACAAAGACTTCTGGGAATACTATGTATCCATGGAAGCTCTTAGGAACACTATATCTTTTAAAAGACATTTACAGCATTCCACAAGCTAAATGCAAAACCAGAGCGCCAACTACAGACCAGTTTTGGCTTATTGAGCCATCATCAGTGTAGTGTAGACCTCTGGTTGCAGTGTGAAGCGCCATGGGCAGACGTCACTAATACATTAAATAGGATAATATTGCTAAGGGAAGGTTTCGACACTAAACTTCAGCACCTGAATATATAATTACTAAACACTGAGCCACCATGCTGGCCACGAGATTGAATGGCGAGCAGTGCTGCATTAGTAATAATATTTATGACACAGCATGATGCATATTGAAATATATTTCACGGCAACTTAATGCAAAATTGTTATAGCGATAGGTACTAAACAATTTAATTATTTTTTACATGGTTATAAAATAATGATTGCAGCGCAAATTACCTACAGTATTGGGCATAGAATGCTTTTTCGACTAAGCCAGTATTTTCAGTCTGAACGTTGCGACAAGGTCATAAAATAACAATATATAAAACTAACGACTTGCATGTACCAATAGAACAAGACCAAGTATCAATGTCCAGATAAAAGTGAATAGCATTTTTTTAAAAACAGAAAAAAACAGGAAGCAAGGCGTGGGAAGCTTACAATGGACTGGACAAAGACCCACAGCAGAGCAGCTAATGAAATCACAGAAGTGGGTGTTAGCTCCTGCACGAAATACCTAGAGAATACATCTTGTTCAACCAATGGCAATTTAATCCGCAAAATTAGGACTGAATAGTTCTTTTATGTGAAATCAAACATCTGGTTAAAAAAATGTGAAATTATAATATTTTGAAAAGGAATTTTAACAAGCAGATGTGAAGGATTTGGTGACTTACTGTCACCATACCTGTAACTTTGAGACTATTATAGATGTAATGATGAGTGGCTACATACAGAAGTTGACTGGTAGTGTATTTCTATATTAGGGTCTCTTAGTATTTATTTTAGTTCCAATAAGCCCCCCAAACCCAATCTAACAACTTTACATAATATGGATTGTAAAGACACTACCTAATATATGGTTTGACCGGTGAAAAATAACTATCATTTAAACTACTTGTTCCATTTTTAGGTTTGCATAATAGTTAAAACAAGAAAGGGAAATTTTAAGTATGAATTGGCTTGGAAGGGTGCATTTTGGAAGGGAAGTGTGTATTTGTGCTGCAGATTTTAAAATTCAATAATGCCAATGATGAGGACATTGATTTTAACTTACCCTTTAAATATGGCTGTCACATGAATTAAGGCAGGTCAGTTGGTGTGTGTACTCGTGTCAGGCTGGGGGATAAATACTTTTTGATTATAGGTCAAAATGTTTTTAATCTTAGCCATTAAATATGGTTGCTACATGAATGAAAGGTAGCTCATTGGTGTGTGTCAGATTGGAAGTTAAAAAAAAACAAACTCTTTGATTATTGCTCAAAATGTATTTTTGACTACCCTTTAAGTATCGCTGTCACAGAATGGAAGTGTAGGTCAGTAGGTGTGTGTGTACCGTGTCATGTTGGGGGTTGAAAAAACAAACTTTTTTGATTATTGATCAAAATTTTTTTTTGACTTTAGTTACCCTTTAAGTAGGCTGCCACAGAGATGAATAAGTAGATCAGTAGGCGTGTGGTATGTTGTGGGTAAAAAAAAACAAGTTTGTGATGATTAGTTAAAATAGTTTTTTGACTATAGTTACCCTTAAATATGGCTGCCATGAAAATGGAAGGGTAGTTGAATATGCATATGTAGCTTGTCAGGTTGAAAGTTAAAACAACAAAATTTTTTGATTATTGATCAAAAAAATTTTTTTGAATTAGTTACCCTTTAAGTATGTCTGCAACAGTAATGGAGGGGTAGGTCAGTAGGGGTGTTTACCTGTGTCACGTGGGGGTTAAAAAAATGTTTTTTTGATTATTGATCAAAAAAAAAAATGTTGACTTTAGTTACCCTTTAAGTATGGCTGCAACAGTAATGGAGGGGTACGTCAGTAGGTATGTTTACCTGTGTCAAGGGGTTAAAAAAAAATTTTTTTGAGTATTGATCAAAAAAATCTTTGACTTTAGTTATCCTTTAAGTATGGCTGCCACGATAATGGATAAGGAGATCGTAGGTGTGTGTACCTGAGTCTGGTTGAGGGGGTATGTCTTTTTTTGTTTACAACCATAAAATGTCTTTTATTGAGGATAAATCAAAATTACCTTTTTTTTAACTTTAGTAACTTTTTAGGATGGCTGCCACAGGATAAAAGGATAGGTCAGGAGGTGTGTGTACCAGTGTGAGGTTGGGGGTATGTGTTTTTGCATGTATGACCCTATAACTAACTTTTATGGATGATTGACCAATAAGTTTTTTGACTAAGTTACCCTTTAAGTATGGCTTCCATGGGAATGAAAAGGTAGTTTAGGTGGTGGGTGTACCTGGGTCTGGTGGGAGGTTGAGGGTATCAGCGTTTGTGGTTATGACCATGAAACAAACTGTTTTGAAATATCCACATTTGAGGATTGTTAACATTATAGTCTATGGGAAAAATGTCCCTAATTCACCGATATCGCTTAACGCTTCGCAGATTCCTTAGCTAGTAATAGCACACTTCTCCTATATGCCCCGACCGTCTGTACCGAATTTCAGTCTCTAGCTCAAAAACTGTGGGAGGAGTACAGTCAAAAAGAAGAAGAATAAAATGGAAGAAGAAATAGAAAGAACAGTAATTTGCATTTCAAGCTAAATTAATAAACAGAGTGGCATATTTTTAAAGAAAGGAATGTTCCCCCCATTATATATAATTCAGAGGGGAAAGGGTGTTTTGGGATCTTCACAGTTGATTAATGGTAGGCCTGTGTTTCTACTGATGTTCTCTGATTTGTCAAGGTTAAATTGATAGTTTCTGTAGACTCCAACTGAATCGGATTTTATCTGAAGATTTAAATAGTAAATCTAAAAGTAAAAGTATCTGACAGTTGAAACATAGCCTAAGCATGTCAGGCATACTTATTTTAAATGCATGTTTAAAGGTGGTGCCACTGACAAAAAATTTATTTCTAAAGGCTTGTAAAGGTTACAAGTTACAATTATATACTGTATATAATTCCTATAAACAGAGCAATCCAGAGACTTTCAAATAAGGTGAGTATTAAATCATGTGGTTGGCCCCTGGTCTTGGGCCATATAAGCCAATGAGTCCAAGACCAGGGACCAAAACTTTGCCACTTATTTGTATTAAAATACGTAACTTATTTGCATGTCCTTAGAGTGCTCTTTTATATTGGGAATTATACTACTGTTCGTTCAGAGGCACCCAGGCAAACAAAATATGTGCGAGTTTATGGTCTTATTGACTAGCCTTTGCTGGCTTCTATGATTTCTTCCTAAACTTCCTATTAGGCCTGATCTTAAGGTGAATAATATTAAATGGACAACATTCTGTTGTCCATTGTATTTTCACATATTTCCAACATCTGCTTATGTATGTTGATGCTACTCCAACTTTTAAGCTTCAATTCATAAATGAACTTCGCTTAGGCATTGAAAATATGATTTCCATGTTTCCAATGATACAAATGTATACCAAATGGCAATGAGATATGCAAAGCTCCCAAACCGTCCCGTTTTGGGGGTCCTTCCTGCTGTGTCCGGCACCCCTCCCGTTTTCCCAGTGCCAGGACAAAAAATTTGGTGAAAATCGGAAAACCGGAAGTGATATGCAGGCTTTAGGACCCTGCAGTAGATGTGAATTGGAGCCTAGTCCTGCCTGCTGGGGGCGGGGCTAGCCTATTAGTTCAGAACTGAGCTGCTTGTAGCTGGGGATATGCAAGGGACAGGGAAACATGGTCTAGGATCTAGGTCAGTACAGATAGAGTTGGATCTGCCTGGAAACTCTGCAATGTCCATCTGGGGTTGTTTTCTGTAACAGGCAACTTAAACCTTCCCTTACTGAAGGGCCTGTTACTGCAAACAAACCCCACATGGACATTGCACTTTAACAGTAAGGTACAGGGAGTCAGTGAGGGGTCACGGGAGTCAGTGAGGGATACATGGGGGCAGTGAGGATACATTGGGGCAGTGTGGGGTACATGGGGGTAGTGAGGGGTACATGGGGTACATGAGGGGTACATGGGGGGCAGTGAGAGGTACATGGGAACAGTGAGGAATACATGGGGGTAGTGAGGGGTATGGGGTCAGTGAGGGGTACACATGGGGCAGTGAGGGGTACATGGGGTCAGTGAGGGGTACATGGGGGCAGTGAGGGGTACAGGGGGTCAGTGAAGGGTACAGGGGGGCAGTGAGGGGTGCATGGGGGCAGTGAGGGGTACATAGGGGCAGTGAGGGAAACATGGAGGCAGTGAGGGATACATGGGGCAGTGAGGGAACATGGGGACAGTGAGGGGTACATGGGTCAGGAGGGGAACATGGGGACAGTGAGGGTTACAGGGAGTCAGTGAGGGGGACAGTGAGGGTACATAGGGCAGTGAGGGGTCATGGGGACAGTGGGATACATGGGACAGTGAGGGGTACAGGGAGTCAGTGAGGGGTACATGGGGCAGTGAGGGGTACAGGGGTGCGTTTTACACTCAATGCAACATCCATCTGGGTTTTCAGTAACAGGCACAGCATGTTCTCTGGCTTCTTTCACACACTCATAAGCCCCCCAGTTCTTTTCCCAGAGTTATCAAGCCCCACTTAATTTCCCAACGTTATCAAGCCCTCCAGTTCATTTCCCAGTGTTATCAAGCCCCAGTTCATTTCCCAAGGTTATCAAGCCCCCTAGTTCATTTCCCAGCGTTCTCAAGCCCCCAGTTGATTTCCCAGTGTTATCAAGCCCCCAGTTCATTTCCCAGCATTATCAAGCCCCCCAGTTCATTTCCCAGCGTTATCAAGCCCCTAGTTCATTTCCCAGCGTATCAAGCCCTCCAGTTCATTTCCCAGCTTTAACAAGACCCCAAGTTAATTTCTCAGCATTATTAAGCCCCCAGTTCATTTCCATCATTAATAAGCCCCCCCAGTTCATTTCCTAGAGCAGAGGGCACACAGACTCCTTGCAGGGTGTGTCCAAGGGGGGAATGAACTCAGGACTCAGCACTGCAGCTATATCTTGTTGACCACTCTGCTACAGTGGCTGTCCAACAATAATTCTTTTTTTTTTATTTAGACCTTGTGACAGTTATGACAGCAAGAATAGCTATTTGCATAAAGGGGTGGAGCTATCACTGCACAGTTTGTATTGGTATAAGCACAAAGCCTAAAGCTGGCCATACACAGAAGTAGGGATGGCCAAACTTCTTAAAGTTGTTCCGTTTTCGAACTTCAGTAAAAGTTTGAAAGTTTCAAAGTTTGAACTCAGACCCATTACAAAGGAGAGAGAGTGATAGAAAAGTCTGGGTTTAGTACAGCTAAACTAGCAATGGTAACTTACTGTAAATGGCTGTGGCAGCTGGCAAATGGTCTGGGGAACATGTCACTATCACCAAAAACTTGTTAAAACACTTCTTACACATAAGCAGGCAATTGTCGGGTTTGTGCAACCTACATTAGAGGGTTACGGCCAATTCGAGAGTTACCGAACGATACTTTCGAGGGTCAGCGAAAACTAACAATACTTTCGAGAGTTAGTAAACGATCATTCAATGGTTTGCGAATGGCTCGTAAATTCGATAATTATCGAAAACTGCGACAACGAAGTTCGTTAATTACCGAAAAGTTCGAAAGTCAGAGAAACCAGGTCCGGGATAGTTTGGGAAGTCGAGTCCGTCGAACTCTAAAGTCCATCTCTACACAGAAGCAATCACAAACAGAAACGGAGGAATGACGTGATATTCATCCACGTTTTTTGAGAAAAGATCATAAAGAAATAATGATAGTGTGAAAGTCAAAAATTTTTGTTTGAATTGCATTTGCATGTGGGATTACCAATCTGTTTTCACCAGATTATGTCTGGGAAGGGACAGACTGTAAGTCACATGGAATGCAACTACATTGGGAGAACCGGAGTGCCCGGAGGAAACCCAGACAAGCACAGAAGAGGGCACACAGAATCTTGCAGGTGTGTCCAAGGGGGGAATCGAACTCAGGACCAGAGCTGCAGCTACATCTGTGTTTACCACTCTGTAAAGTGGCTGCCAACATAAATTCTTTTTTTTTTTAGGACCTTGTGACAGTTATGACAGTGTTGACAGCAAGGCTAGCTATTAGCATAAAGGGGTGGAGCTATCACTGCACAGTTTGTATTGATAGAAGCACAAAGCCTAAAGCTGGCCATACATAGAAGTAGAGATGGCCAAACTTCATAAAGTTCGGTCCGTTTTCGAACTTCCGAACTTCAGTAAAAGTTCGGTCGTTTTCGAACTCCGACTTCAGTAAAAGTTCGAAAGTTTCAAAGTTCGAATTCAGACTCATTAAAGTCAATGGGAGAGTGATAGTTTGAAAAGTCTGGGTTTAGTACAGCTAAACTAGCAATGGAACTTACTGTAAATGGATGTGCACGGAAATGGTCCGAAGAACATGTCACTATCACCAAAACTTGTCAAAACACTTACTTAACACTAGCAGGCAATGTCGGGTTTGTCGCAAGCTACATTAGAGGGTTATGGCCAGTTTGAGGGTTACGAACGATACTTCCGAGGGTCAGCGAAAATAGAGCCATAATCGAGGGTTACCGAAACGAACGATACTTTCGAGCATTAGCGAAAATGAAACATACTTTCGAGAGATAGGAACGATACATTCAAGGTTTACCGAAAGCGAATGATACATTCAATCGTTAGTGAACGGCTTTGTAAATTTGATAATTCTCGAAAACAGCGGCAAAGAACATTCGATAATTATCCAGAAAGTTTGAAAGTCCGAGAAATCCTTCAGTAAAAGTTTGAAAGTTCAAATTCGGGCCCATTAAAGTCAATGGGAGAGTGATAGTTCGAAACGTTCGGGTTTATTACAGCTAAACTAGTAATGGTAACTTACTGTAAATGGTGTGGCACAGGGAAATGGTCTGGAGAACATGTCACTATCACCTAAACTTGTTAAAACACTTCCTACACATGAGCAGGCAATGTGGGTTTTGCGCAAGCTACATTAAAGGGTTACGGCCAATTCGAGGGATACCGAACGATACATTCGAGGGTCAGAGAAAACGAACAATACTTTCGAGAGTTAGCAAACGATACATTCAATGGTTTGGAATGGTCGTAAATTCGATAATATCGAAAACCGCGACAACGAACGTTATCAAAGTTCCGGACTTTTGATAATCAAATATTTATCAAAAGTCCGGAATGTTTCAAAGTTCGAGAAATCCTTTAGTAAAGTTCGAAAGTTCGAATTTGGACACATTAAAGTAATGGGAGAAAAGTCTGGGTTTATTACAGCTAAACTAGCAATGGTAACTGCTGTATATGGTGTGGCACATGGAAAATGGTCTGTGGGAACATGTCACTATCACCAAAACTTGTCAAAACACTTACTAAACACGAGCGGACAATTGTCGGGTTTTTTCCACAGCTATGGCCAATTCGAGGGTTACTGAACGATACTTTTGAGGGTTAGATAAGCGAATAGAGCCATAAATTCGAGGGGTACTTTATTCGACCAATACTTTTGAGGGTTAGCAAAATCGAACAATGTTTGATAATATCGAAAGTATGGAAAGTTCCAAACTGAGAAATCCTTCAGTAAAGTTCAAAAGTTCAAATTTGGACCCATTAAAGTCAATGGGAGATGATAGTTCGAAAAGTCTGGGTTTATTACAGCTAGGTTACACAGCTAGCTAGGGTATGGCCAGTTCAAGGGTTAACAAACTATACTTTCGAGGGTCAGCGAAAATAGAGCCATAAATCGAGGGGTTACCGAAATCGAACGATACATTTGAGGTTAGCGAAAATTTACAATGTTTGAGAGTTAGCGAAAGATACATTCATGGCTAGCGAAAGCGAACGATACATTCAAGGGATAGCGAAAGGCTTGTAAATTTGATAATTCTCAAAAACAGCGGCAACAGACATTCGATAATTATGGAAGTCTGGAAAGTTCGAAAGTTAAGAAATCCTTCTGTAAAAGTTCGAAAGTTCAAAATTGGACCCATAAGTCAATGGGAGAGTGATAGTTTGAAAAGTCTGTGTTTATTACAGCTAGGGTACACAGGTTTATTACAGCTAGCTAGGTTATGACCAGTTCAAGGGTTAACGAACTATACTTATGGGGTTAGCGAAAAAGAGCCATAAATTCGAGGGTTACCGAACAAATGAACAATACTTTCGAGAGTTAGCGAACGATACATTCAAGGGTTATGAAAGCGAACGATACATTCAAGGGATACGAACGGCTTGTAAATTTGATAATTCTCGAAAAAAGCGGCAATGAACATTCGATAATTATCGAAAGTCCGGAAAGTTCAAAAGTCCGAGAAATCCTTCAGTAAAAGTTTGAATGTTCAAATTACGAACTATACTTTCGAGGGTCAGCGAAAATAGAGCACATAATTCGAGGGTTACCGAAAATCGAACGATACTTTTGAGCGTTAGCGAAAATGAACAAATTTCGAGAGTTAGCGAACATACATCAGGGTTACCGAAAGCGAACGATACATTAAGGGATAGCGAACGCCTTGTAAAAATCCGAGAAATCCTTCTGTAAAAGTTCGAAAGTTCCAATTTGGACCCATTAAGTCAATAGGGAGAGTGATAGTCAAAAAGTCTGGGTTTATTACAGCTAAACTAGCAATGGTAACTTACTGTAAATGGCTGTGGGACTTGGGAAATGGTCTGGGGAACATGTACTATCACCAAAACTTGTTAAAACATTAATAAACACTAGCAGGCAATTGTCAGGTTTTTTTCGCAAGCTATATTAGAGGGTTATGGCCAATTCGAGGGTTACTGAACGATACTTTCGAGGGTTAGATTAGCGAAAATAGAGCCATAAAAGTGGGTTACAATTCGAACGATACTTTTGAGGGTTAGCAAAATCGGACAATGCTTTTGGGGTTAGCGAATGACACATTCAAGGGTTAGCGAATGGTCGTAAATTCGATAATCTCAAAAACCGCGGCAACGAATGTTTGATAAGTATCGAAAGTCTGGAAAGTTCCAAAATCCTTCAGTAAAAGTTCAAAAGTTTGAATTTGGACCCATTAAAGTAATGGGAGAGTGTTTGAAAAGTCTGGGTTTATACAGCTAGGTTACACAGCTAGCTAGGTTATGGCCAGTTCAAGGGTTAACGAACATATTTTCGAAGGTCAGCGAAAATGAGCCATAAAATACGGGTTACCGAAATGAACAATACTTTCGAGAGTTAGCGAAAGATACAATTCATGGGTACCGAAAGCGAACGATACATTAAGGGATAGCGAACAGCTTGTAAATTTGATAATTCTCGAAAACAGCGGCAACGAACATTCGATAATTATCGAAGTCCGAAAAGTTGAAAGTCCGAGAAATCCTTCTGTAAAAGTTCGAAAGTTCAAATTTGGACCCATTAAGTCAATGGGAGAGTGAAGTTCAAAAAGTCTGCGTTAGGAAATGAACTACTTTCGAGAGTTAGCGAACAATACATTCATGGGTTACCGAAAGCGAACGATACATTCAAGGGATAGCGAACGGCTTGTAATTTGATAATTCTCAAAAACAGCGGCAACGAACATTCGATAATTATCGAAAGTCGGAAAGTGTCGAAAGTCCAGAAATCCTTCAGTAAAAGTTCGAAAGTTCAAATTCGGACCCATTAAAGTCAATGGGAGAGTGATAGTTCGAAAGTCTGGGTTTATTACAGCTAAACTAGTAATGGTAACTTACTGTAAATGGCGTGGCACATGGTCTGGGGAACATGTCACTATCACCAAAATTGTAAAAAACTTCTTACACATAAGCAGGCAATTGTCGGGTTTTGCGCAAGCTAATCAGAGGTTACGGCCAATTCGAGGGTTACCGAACGATACTTTCGAGGGTCAGCAGAAACGAACATACTTCGAGAGTTAGCAAGCGATACATCAATGGTTTGCGAATGGCTCGAAATTCGTTAATTATCGAAAACCGCTACAACAAATGTTCGTTAATTACCGAAGTCCGAAAAGTTCGAAAGTCCGAGAAACCGGTTTCGGGATAGTTTGGGAAGTCCGAGTCCGTTCGAACTCATAAGTCCATCTCTACACAAAAGCAATCACAAAACAGAAACGGAGGAATGACGTGTATTCCTCCACGTTTTTGAGAAAAGACATAAAGAAATACTGATAGGTGAAAGTGTCAAAATTTTTTGTGTTGAATTGCATTTTGCATGTGCGGATTACCAATCTGTTTTCACCAGATGTGTCTGGGAAGGGACAGACTGGTAAGTCACATGGAATGCAACTACATTGGGAGAAAACCGGAGTGCCGGGGAAACCCAGACAAGCACAGAGCGAGGGCACACAGACTCCTTGCAGTGTGGTCCAAGGGGGGATCGAACTCAGGACTCAGAGCTGCAGCTAATCTGTGTTTACCACTCTGCTACAGTGGCTGCCAACAAATTATTTTTTTTTTTGTTAGGACCTTGTGACAGTATGACAGTTATGACAGCAAGGCTAGCATTAGCCATAAAGGGGTGGAGCTATCACTGCACAGTTTGTATTGATAGAAGCGCAAAGCCTAAAGCTGGCCATACACAGAGTAGAGAGATGGCCAAACTTCATAAAGTTCGGTCCATTTTCGAACTTCCGAACTTCAGTAAAAGTTCAAAAGTTTCATAGTTCAAATTCGGACCCATTAAGTCAATGGGAGAGTGATAGTTTGAAAAGTCTGGGTTTATTACAGCTAAACTAGTAATGGTAACTTACTGTAAATGGAGTGGCACCTGGGAAATGTCTAAAAGACCTTTGTCACTATTCGCATTTAAACAAAATCCGCCAAGTAAAATGTCCTATTCTACCAATATGACAGTAAATATGAATTAAACGAATCCGCGAGTAAAAATGTCTATCATACCAATAGTAGTAAATATCGAATTACGATCCGCAAGTAAAATGTATATTACTTGCTACGAAAGTAAAATATCGAATTAACAATCGGCAGTAAAATGTCATTCTACCAATACGCGGAGTAATATGCGAATCTTGAATCCGCAATAAAATGTCTATAACCAATAAAAATAGTCTTTTTTAGGGGATACAAAAAACAGAAGACATAACGAGGGACGAAATACATTCAGAAATCAGAGACGCATCCCCCGACTAGTGGTCGAGTCGTCCCGGAGATAAGTAGAATACACTACTCCCATTGTGGACAATACGTGAATCTGATTTAAGGTCAGCAAATCTATACTCTCATACACTTCAAGGTACGTCAAGCTAGTCCATTGCTTAGTAGGGACCTTGTTTCTGCCCAACCATGCATCTTCCACCGTATAACGCCCACTCCCCCGAGGTATAACCGAGTTTTTTTTCCGCTGAAAAATCAGCCTTGAACACTCGGACGTCGGTTTTATACTCGAGTCACCCCTTTGGTAAGATCAGTCGTTCTCATCCATCATCCGGCAAGCCCACGATCAGTCACATGTACGGGCGCGCCGGCTGGACGTCTAATTGGCGCCGGGACTGTTGGCGCCAATAGTTGACGTCAGTCCGGCGACGCCAGTTACTGGACTGATCGTGCTGTTGCCAGGAATGAAGGATCGCTGGCTTGCCGGAGAGGAACGGAAGAGGACTTACCACACACAGTCCTAGGAGCCCTTGGAGGAGAGAGCCCTCACGTATCCTGGATGAAGAGAGACCAAGACAACTAATGGGTTTGAGGGTGTCATTCAACGATGTTTTTGGAAACTACAACTCCGAATGCTTTATTATCTGGGAGTTGTAGTTTGCCAAAACAGCTTGAATGCCAAGTGAGGGTGCATTCACAGATGGTTTGGAAACTACACTCCAGCATCTAATAAAGCATTTGCTGGAGTTGTAGTGTTCCAAACATCTTGAATTGCCAAGTGAGGGTTGGCATTCAAAGTTGGAAACTACAACTCCCAGCATGCTTTATTAGCTGGGAGTTGTAGTTTCCAAACATCTGATGCCAAGTGTTCTACCACTCGGTTTATTACTCGAGCAACAACTTTTATTAGGATTTTTAGGTGAAATGGTACTCGAGTTTATAACTCGAGTCGGTTTAGACCGAGTACTATACGGTAATTACTTTTAGAACTGGCAAAGAGCTTTTTTAGGTTTTTGCAAAAAACTGGCGTTAAAAGCCAAATTCAGTCAAATTGAAAGGGATAGCCTGAAGCAAAGTAGATGGGTCAAACAGACACAACCAATCGGGTAATTTTTCAACCTAAATCTAATACACCACCCTTTTCTCTGAATTATCTAGTATTGACATTACTATAAAAACACCTTTTAGACACACACAGAATTGGCCATTCACAGAGGTCCACAAAAGGAATTAACGAATCAGGAACAAAAGGCTTTAAAGGAACTTATGGACTTACGGACTGGTAATCCCAACCAGCGGATATAAGGTGGAGAAACATAGTTATTGGCCCACTATTGTTACTGTGGTGAAATACAGAGAATACCACTTAAATTCAAAATCATAACTAATTGCTTTAATTCTCTGTCAGATATCCCACGATTAGACTTTTATACAAACATACTTTACTAACAATGGTTGCAAAGGGCAGCTGCTGCGGGACCAGCATCCCAAAATGAAAAGGAGCTTCCTTAAGTGGTACACACCACAGTGATAGCCACTCATTTGTATGCGTTACATAAGATACACAAAAAGCAGAGAAAACCCCCGTGGAGAGACTATTGTCTCTGGCATAGGAGGCTTGCTGAGCACTGCATGTAAATACATTGACGGGTTCTTACAGAGGACACATGTACTTAACCTTGGATCCTATGTCAGGATACGGCCCCGACTTCATACAAAAGATATCAAAACATTCAGGTGACATCACATACTCATCCCCTGATGTATTTTGAGCTCGTATTACAGCAATAGCACATGCACATGGTGATACAGCGGGTTACTTATTTTTTTAGGTTATGGAGTACAATCCCTACACCACCAAGAAATTGTTCCTTAGTTGGAACTGTTTTTGAATTTCGTATTGCATAAAATTATTTGCTATTCGGACAACAGTTCTATTTCAGGTACGTGGGGTAGCAATGGGCGCAAATGCGCCCCTCCATACGCAAAAACGTTCCTGGTGGTTGGCTGGGGATACGGCGAAATTGTCCTTCGCGATTCCCAACCTGGACCACACCTCACATGTAGAAGGGTGGCTCACGATATAATAGACGACAGTTTTATCTTGTGGTGGCACCGCCAGTTTTATTGCATTAGTGTCCTTTTTTGAAGTGAACTTCTAATTACCAATCTCCCTCAATTATCTTTTTACCTAACCAGTAGTCTAACGAACAGGTTGAGTTTTCTGGATTTGCTAGTGCTTAGCAAGTGTGGGGGCACTAAATACATCACTGTGTCAGGAACGCGAACAGCCACCAACGCATTAACTCCACTATAAAATGCCATACCATCCGGACTTGGTCACTTAAGGGTACACCCGGGGCCAATTTTTAAGAGTTCGAGTAACTGTTATCCAAACCAAACAGACTTTAACATTGAGCTGAACGCATTACGAGCACTTTACGAGGTAGGGTTACCCTAGGGGCTTTTTGAGAGGTGCCAACTGATGCAGCATCTAGATGTACTAAGTGAATGTATTGGTCCCTAGGAGAGAACAGAAACATAGACAAAGATGAGTCAAAAGGTATAACCCAATCAATACCACAATGGACAGATACCAAAGAAAATTGCTGACAAAAACTGGTCTATTTATCAGTAATGGATCTGTACTTCTAAAACCTTTGTTTCAGGACTGGGCCGTCTATGGTGGAAAGGACAGGTGCCCGAATCTATAGGGACAACTTGGTACGAAGTCACTTTTCGACGACACACTACCGGACAAGTAACAGGGGGATACGCCTGACAGGCAAACATCCATGCGGGACCTGTGATACTGCCAATACATGGGACCACGCCGGAATATACAAGCTTATGACGGTACTTTATACTTTTGAAATTAGACATTATTTCAACTGCAAGGACACAAAATATGATTTATGCATTGCTTTGTCCCTGCAATAAGATCTTATATCGGGAAAAACACGACAGTGTCTGAAAAAAAGATTTTCTCCAGCAATCCTCCACTATACGGCGGGCTGGTAATCGAGAAAACTACAGATACTATTATGGACTAGTGTAGCACAACACTTTCACACCAAAAATAATGGCAAAGTGAATGGACTGAGATGTATGGGGTTTGACGAGGTGGTGCAGAGTATCAGAGGGGGGATATTGACAACACCCTCCTACGAACAGAAACACGAATTGATCTTTAAACTTAAAAACTTCTCAGTCCGGCACGGATTAAATGAAGAAATTGACTTATACCATTTATTCTAATCCATCATTTCAAGATAACTGACCGATTGTGGAAATATGAAAGAGGATATGATCCTATCTAAGTATGATACCTGTAAATAGAAAACCCGATGCAATCCAGGGAGAATGAAACAGGGACACTTTTTGCAAGGATGCAAACAAGAGGACTTCTTTGTCTGGAGTTGACCACCTGGGATTTACAGGAAACGGAGACATGACGTCTCGGATTCTATAATGGAAGATAATAACTGTAGGGTATTTAGTGTGGAAACGGATGCGAACACTTGTCATATTGGAGCACTCCACAACTCAGAGGATATATGTTTCATAGCCACCAAAATGATGGTTCTGGAATTTGTTGTAAAATAACCGGGGGCCCCCGGAGCTAGACTAGAGTCAAATTGAAAGAGTCAAACTGATTGGACTCTGTGACGTAATTTTTTCTGCTTGGAGCATCGTGTGTGGATAGAACTGTATTTGATGCAATAAGATTTCTCCCTAATTTTTCGTTTGGCTGTAGTATAAGTATGTACTGAAATGTCTTTAATATATAGATCACTAGATTGATAATGTTTAGAGATAATTCACAATTTATAATATACATTTCAATAACGGTTACTATGGACGTTTGATTGTTATGAGACAATGCAGCGTATCACGTACTTAGTAGGTCATGTAGATCAAGTAACGTAGGTCCACACCTCCACACGCTCGGCTGCGGATTGAGCAGCTCTGTGTTTAAATAATATGAATGCACGGCTTCATTACAGCGCATTCGAAAAAAAGCTTCTTCTAGCGAAAACGCGTTTGGGTTGCTGGGGACTCCCCCCTTACTATCCTGTGGTTCCGGTCCTGTTATTTGAGGCCTGATACTCTGCACTGTCTCTGATGGATTACCGTGATACGGACGACTGAATTTGACTGAAACATTACATTACGCTAAGTATGTGATTGCTGTGCTTAGTTGTTGGCCGCAGGTTATTTGTACAGACCACTAGATTAGGTTTTTTATCTGTGAGGGGGGATAGTATATATAGGTGAGGAGGTAATGATTGATTTATTTATTGTACACTATTTATGATAACTTATTATCTATTGATGAATTATAGAGGTTATTGAATAAAATATATACTTTTTAGCCACATTTATTATCCTGCTTTTTCTGTTTTAGATTTATTATATTTTAGGATTGGCTGCTAATATTGGAAGGGGTTTTCTAATATTTGCAATAGATATACACTATGCAAGTACATATCGAATTAACGAATCCGCAAAGTAAAATGTCTATTTTATACCAATCGAGAGTAAATATCGAATCTCAAAATCCGCAAGGTAAAATGGCAATTATCCAATACGCGGTAAATATCGAATTCTCAAATCAGCAAGTAAAAGTCTTTTACCATAAGTGAGTAAATATCAATTTTAAATCGCAAGTAAATATGTCTATATACCAATACGCGAGTCGTAGGTACAATATCGAATTCTAAATCAGCAAGTAATAAATATGTCTATATACCAATTACGCGAGTAAATATCGAATCTCAAATCCGCAGGTAAAATGTCTATTATACCAATACGCGAGTACAATATCGAATTCTCAATCCGCAAGTAAATGTTATTTACCCAATACGTGAGTAAATATCGAATTTTTAAATCCGGCAAGTAAAATGTCTATTATACCAATACGCGGGTAAAATATCGAATTCTCAAATCAGAAAGTAAAATGTCTATTAGACAATAAGCGAGTAAATATCGAATCTCCAATCCGCACAGTAACAAAAAAAAATGGTCGATTATACAATACGTGAGTAAATATCGAATTTTTAATCGCAGTAAAAGTCTATTATATAATACGCGAGTGTAAATATCGAATTCTCCAAATCCGCAAGTAAAATGTCTATTTACCAATACAGCGGTAAATATCGAATTCTCAAAGTCCGCAAGTAAAATGTCTTTATACCAATACGCAAAGTAAATATCGAATTATCAAATCCGCAGTGGGTAAAATGTCTATTATAACCAATACGCGAGTAAATATCGAATCTCAAATCCGCAAGTAAAATGTCGCTTATACCAATACTGCAAGAAAATCGAATTATCAAATCGCAGGTAAAATGTCTATAATACCCAATCGCGAGTAGATAATCGAATTTCAAATTCCGCAAGTGAAATTGTCTATTTTAAACAAATACGTGCGTAAATATCGAATTTTAAATCCGCAGGTAAAAATGTCTATTATACCAATACGCGAGTAACATAGAATTCTCAAATCCGCAAGGTAAAATTTTATTATACTCATACGCGAGTAAAAGCGAATTCTTAAATCACAAGTAAAAGTATATTATACAAGACGCAGTAATATCGAATTTCTTCAAAATCCGCAAGTAAAAGGTTCTATCTATACAATACGCAAGGTAATATCGAAATTATCAAATCCGCAGGTAAAAGTATATTATACCATACGCGAGAATAATAAAATATCGAATTCTCAAATCCGCAAGTAAAATGTTATTTTATACCAATCCGCAAGTAAAATGAAGTATCAAATCAGCAGTTAAAATGTCTATTATACCAATACGCGAGGAAAATATTCGAATTACCGAAAGCCGCCAGTAAAAGTCTTTATAACCAATACCGCGAGAAATATCGAATTAACGAATCCGCAAGTAAAATGTATATTACACCAATTAACACGAGTAAATATCGACTTGTCAAATCCGCAAGTAAAATGGTTATTATACCAATACGCGAGTAAAGACGAATTACCGAATCGCAAGTAAAATGTCTTATAACCAATACACGAGGGCAATATCGGAATTAACGAGATCGCGAGCGTAGTACACAATGTCATTTATACCAATACGCGAGTAAATATCGAATTCTCAAATCCGCAAGTAAAATGTCTATTTATGCCAATACGACGAGTAAATATCAGCATTCTCCAAATCCGTAGTAAAATGTCTCTTATACCAATACGCGAGGAAAGACCGATTCTCAAATCCGAAGTAAAATTGTATATTATGCCAATCCGCGAGTAATACGAATTCTTCAAATCCGCAAGTAAAAGTCTATTATGCCAATACGCGAGTAACATATCGAATTCTCAAATCGCAGTCAAATGTCTATTATACCAATACGCGAGTAAATATCGAATCTCAAATCCGCAATAAAAATTGTCTATTATACCACTACGCGAGTAAAGATCGAATTCTTCAAATCCGGCTAGAAAATGTCTATATCCCAATACGAGAGTAAAGTAAAATATCGAATTCTCAAATGCCGCAAGTAAATGTCTATTAGACCAATACGCGAGTAAAATATGAATTATCGAATCCGCTATTAAAATGTTCTATTATACCAATACGCGAGTAAATATCGAAATTCAAATCGGCTAGTAAAATGTATATTATACCAATCGCCGACGTAAAATATCCCGAATTCATCAAATCCGATACTAAAATGTCTATTATTACCAATACGCGAGTAAATATCGATTCTCAAATCCGCTAGTAAAATGGTCTATTTACCAAACGCGATAAATACGAATTCTCAAATACGCTAGGAAAAAGTTCTTTATCCAATAAGCGAAGGGAAGTAAATATCGAATTTCAAACTCCGCAAGAAGTAAAATGTTATCACCTATAACCAATCCGCGAGTAAATATCGAATTATCGAATTCCGCCTAGTAAAATGTCTATGTATACCAATACGCGAATGTAAAGATCGAACGTCTCAAACATCCGCTAGAAATGTCTATTATACCAATACGCGAGAAATATCAAATTCGCAAATCCGCAAAGTAAAATGTCTATGATACCAATCAGGGCGAGGAAAATATCGAATTCTCAAATCCGCTAGGTAAAATGTCTATATACCAATACGCGAGTAAATATCGAATTCTAAAATCCGATAGAAAAGGTCGATGATACCAATACGCGAGTAATAGTCGAATTCCCAAAATCCGCAAGTAAAAGTCTATGATACAAATACGCGAGTAGGAAATATCGAAATTCAAATCCGCTAAGTAAAAGGTCTATTTCACCCAAATACGCGAGTAATATGAATTCTTAAATCGAAAGTAAAATGTCTATTATACCAATACGCGGAGTAATATCGACTTCTCAAATCCGCAAAGTAAAATGTTATTACAATCCGCGAGTAAATACGAATTATCAAATACGCAGGGGAAAAGGTCATTATCCCAAATACGAAGTAAATATCAGATTTGATCACATCCGCCAATTAAAATGTCTATTATAACCAATACGCGAGTACATATGAATTCTCAAATCCGCAATTAAAATGTCTATTATACCAAATACGCGGAGGAATGTCGAATTCTCAAATTCCGCAAGTAAAATGTCTATTATAACAATACGCAAGTAAAATCTCATATCGAATCCGCAAGTAAAATGTCATATACATACGCACACTATCACCAAAACTTGTCAAAACACTTACTTAACACTAGCAGGTAATTGTCGGGTTTTCTCGCAAGCTACATTAGAGGGTTATGGCCACTTCGAGGGTTATCGAACGATACTTCCGAGGGTCAGCGAAAATAGATCCATAAATTCGAGGGTTGCTGAAATCAAACAATACTTTCGAGCATTAGCGAAAATGAACAATACTTTCGAGAGTTAGCGAACGATACATTCATGGGTTACCGAAAGCGAATGATACATTAAATGGCTAGCGAACGGCTTGTAAATTTGATAATTCTCGAAAACAGCGGTAACAAACATTCGATAATTATCGAAAGTCCGGAAAGTTCGAAAGTCCGAGAAATCCTTCAGTAAAAGTTTAAAAGTTCAAATTCGGACCCATTAAAGTCAATGGGAGAGTGATAGTTCTAAAAGTCTGGGTTTATTACAGCTAAACTAGCAATGGTAACTTACTGTATATGGCTGTAGCAAATGGGAAATGGTCTGGGGAACATGTCACTGTCACCAAAACTTGTTAAAACACTTCCTACACATGAGCAGGCAATTGTCGGGTTTTGCGCAAGCTACATTAGAGGGTTACGGCCAATTCGAGGGTTACCGAACGATGCTTTCGAGGGTTAGTGTAAATAGAGACATAAATTCGAGGGTTACCTAAATCGAACGATACATTTGAGGGTTAGCGTACGGCTCGTAAATTCGATCATTCTCGATAACCGCAACAACGAACGGTCGATAATTATCGAAAGTCCGGAAAGATCGAAGGTCCAAGAAATCCTTCAGTAAATGTTCGAAAGTTCAAATGCGTACCCAGTAAAGTCAATGGGAGAGTGATAGTTCGAAAAGTCTGGGTTTATTACAGCTAAACTAGCAATAGTAACTTACACTTCCTAAACACTAGTAGGCAATTGTCAGGTTTTGTCGCAAGCTACATTAGAGGGTTATGGCCAGTCCGAGGGTGATCGAACAATACTTTCGAGCGTTAGCGAAAATGAACAATACTTTCGAGAGTTAGCGAACGATACATTCCTGGGTTACCGAAAGCGAACGATACATTAAAGGGATAGCGAACGGCTTGTAAATTTGATAATTCTCGATAACAGCGGCAACGAACATTCGATAATTATCGAAAGTCCGGAAAGTTCGAAAGTCCGAGAAATCCTTCTGTAAAAGTTCGAATTTTCGAAAATTTGGACACATTAAAGTCAATGGGAGAGTGATAGTTCAAAAAGTCTGGGTTTATTACAGCTAAACTAGCAATGGTAACTTACTGTATATGGCTGTGGCACCTGGGAAATGGTCTGAAGAACATGTCACTATCACCAAAACTTGTTAAAACACTTACTTAACACTAGCAGGCAATTGTCGGGTCAGCGAAAATAGAGTCATAAATTCGAGGGTTACCGAAATCGAACGATACATTTGAGGGTTAGCGTACGGCTCGTAAATTCGATCATTCTCGATAACCGCAACAACGAACTTTCGATAATTATCGAAAGTCCGGAAAGATCGAAGGTCCGAGAAATCCTTCAGTAAATGTTCGAAAGTTCGAATGCGTACCCAGTAAAGTCAATGGGAGAGTGATAGTTCGAAAAGTCTGGGTTTATTACAACTAAACTAGCATTGGTAACTTACTGTAAATGGATGTACAGTGGGGAACACAGAAGTAGAGATGGCCAAACTTCATAAAGTTCGGTCCATTTTCGAACTTCAGAACTTCAGTAAAAGTTCAAAAGTTTCATAGTTCAAATTCGGACCCATTAAAGTCAATGGGAGAGTGATAGTTTGAAAAGTCTGGGTTTATTACAGCTAAACTAGTAATGGTAACTTACTGTATATGGCTCTGGGACCTGGGAAATGGTCTGGGGAACATACCACTATCACCAAAACTTGTCAAAACACTTACTTAACACTAGCAGGTAATTGTCGGGTTTTGTCGCAAGCTACATTAGAGGGTTATGGCCAGTTCGAGGGTTATCGAACGATACTTCCGAGGGTCAGCGAAAATAGATCCATAAATTCGAGGGTTGCTGAAATCAAACAATACTTTCGAGCATTAGCGAAAGTAACAATACTTTCGAGAGTTAGCGACGATACATTCATGGGTTACCGAAAGCGAATGATACATTAAATGGCTAGCGAACGGCTTGTAAATTTGATATTCTCGAAAACAGCGGCAACGAACATTCGATAATTATCAAAGTCCGGAAAGTTCGAAAGTCGAGAAATCCTCAGTAAAAGTTTAAAAGTTCAAATTCGGACCCATTAAAGTCAATGGGAGAGTGATAGTTCGAAAAGTCTGGGTTTATTACAGCTAAACTAGCAATGGTAACTTACTGTAAATGGCTGTGGGACCTGGGAAATGGTCTGAAGAACATGTCACTATCACCAAAACTTGTTAAAACACTTACTTAACACTAGCAGGCAATTGTCGGGTCAGCGAAAATAGAGCCATAAATTCGAGGGTTACCGAAATCGAACGATACATTTGAGGGTTAGCGTACGGCTCGTAAATTCGATCATTCTCGATAACCGCAACAACGAACTTTCGACCATGCCACTATACACAAAATCTAATATGGGGGGGGTAGGATACAGGCTGGAAATACCATTGTACAAATACGTAATCAATAAACCTTTTATAATAAACTGAGGGCCACTCAGTCAAGACATCCTAAGTATATTACCCAGAAATACTCCAAAGGCGCGATTTCTTTATTTATACTAAGACAATATATTGAACACATTGCTATTTCATATGGAAAGCGATACTATCAGTGCCCACAATTTGTTACAGAGATCAATTGATACTTTGTGCTCCATAAGCGTCAATCCACCATAATCAAGATACTGTGATTTTTAGATTTGAGAATTTTTACGATAGAGAATATGGGGCGGAACAACACTATTTAGGAAACCGACCGACAAGAATACAATACTACACACGGAATTGTTTGCAACCTGAACAACGAAGAGTAGCCATCCCTTATGGCCAAATTTTTGAAGAGCTCTGAGCAATAACATGGACACAACAGAGCTGAATGATCAAACTCCAGAGAGTGAAACAAAGATTTCTGATGAGACGTGTACCATATGAAGGAACTGGTAGAGCGATCATAGACTATCCACACATTCAACATAGAGATGCATGACACTATTAGGGAGTTGAGAAAGATAAAATTTATTTTTATACCAATTTAACTTAACAGTCAGATGAAGTCAGAGATGGATAAACACTGCAGTAGTTAAAAAGGATAATCACTCCCTCTTGCCGCCAATTCGAAGATTAGACTGTTTATAAAAGAGGAACAAATTTACATTCCTTACTAGTAACACATGTGAAGGAAAGAAAGCCAAGTTGAGGGAGATCTTTTGTCAATTCAACTAACCAGGCTGTTATACAGTGCCCTAACTGCACAAACATGGCAATAGCATGTTAACAGGTAGCACTTCTTCCCTCACTCCCTTGTCGCGGATCCTAAAAAATCCATAAGGAAGAAGTGAATGCAAGTAGTAGGAAGTCATCTATGTTATAGTTGCCCAGTGGCCTAAAACTATGTGGGGTACTTCAGAGATTGTATGGCACATCATAGGTCTTCGTCCGAAACAAGGTGCCATGATCATAGACCAACTAGGAAAAAATGGGAAGGCTCAAAACCCACACAGACATTAATGAGTAAGCCCCAAAGGACTCACAAACATTTGCATTAGACAGTGCTTCTCTCTAAGATTGCGAATTTGGCCCATAGTAATACTTACATCCATACCCTTAGTTCCCACGGACAGAGCGTAATAAGGTAGGGAATCCCTTATCCCACTGTTGTGGTGTTAAGATGGGGAACTGTAGACAATGGGAAAGGAGCTTTACTGAGGAGTTGCGGAACTCAAAGAAGTACTAATGGGGGAAAAGTTAACTAAGTTAGAGTAGTTTATCTTGAACTTTTGTGCTCAGTTTTATTATAAAAGGTTTTATTTGATTTATGTCTTTTGTACATCTGTATTTCCAGCCTCAATCCTACCCCCCATATTGGATTTTGTGTATGGTGGATGGTTCAGACCCTTCGAGATGGGGAGAGTCTGATTTGCCATCATCCTCTGCACTGTTAGCCCTTTAAATGCCATGCTACAGTTGCTTAGAACGGCCTCACTGTGCAACAATCTCCTAGATATATATAGAACTGTGGTGTAGGATTGATAGGTGTGGATAACCTTTTATTACAGGTTTGTTATAATTTAGGGATGTGTATAATCTTTAGGATATATTAGCAGGTCATTCTGCTTTCTCGGAAGTGGGTGGCAGCCTTTTTTTAAGGTATTTAGATATATGTTAGTGTGTGTGCTGTGTATTAATTTTCATTACCTTCTCTTTGTTTTATTTAACTTTTTGGTTAGTTTGAGTACATAGCCATACTGGTGAGGGACGTTGTAACACCATAAGATCTTGAAAGATTCTTATGGTTTGACTGGGATAACGCATTTAGCCAAATTGTGTATCATGTAATATAACTAAATCGCAAGTACTTGCAATACTTTGCACATTTTCTTTATATGTATGAATGTAAAGTTTGTTTATAATAGTTAATAGTTAATATATAGTATGTTCCCCACTTGGGGACGCAGCACTGTACAGTAACATACAATACATACAATACAGTAAAAATACAATAAAAGTATACAAGGGGAACAAATACATAGATCGTTCAATACATTAATATATAAATTATATAAATAGAAGTGCTAGAGCTTTGCCATAAGAGGTAAGGTGGTCCCTGCCCCGTAGATTACAATCTAGTTAGGTGGGTAACATTACAGATACAATGGAATGGGTATAAGTGCTGGAGTGGAGACAAATCAGTGCAAAAAAACCAATCATATGATCTATAATGTGCTGGTTACCAATATAGGTAGGACGTAAGTCTAGTTTAAACCTGTTAATAGAGGTTTGAGTACATGAGTATATTGAGTACCTGTATTACCAAATAGCTAGAACTATTGCATGTCCTAGATTCACTGACCTTTCAATAGCTGCTTAAGGCACTGTTAGTTGAAAACAACCACACTGATTAATTTAATCATCTCAAAAAAGAGACTGGATGGTTGAATTGTTTTCTGTCATGCCCAACTTGTATTTTAAAGAGTGATAATCATTATTTTGATCCAGACTGGAATCAATTTCTATTTTAAAATTAAGGGAGGATATTATTCCTCCTGAGGCAAAATGGAAAGCTTCAACTTAAAATTTTGTTGCCTTTTACGTAGTAACAGATGTGAGTTCTGGGAGGAAGTAAACTCATAAAAATAAATGTGTTTTTTAACCAGAATAGTATGGAATTGAATTTGGTTATGCTAAAACAAATGCCCTTGAAGCAAATTAAAAGAACAACATGGAATCATTGACGTAAAAAAAAAAACAGCGTATGCAAATTTAGGCAAATTTCACAAACAAAAGGGAATTAAGGCATATAATCCTTTTTCCATATGACTGATCTTAGTACTAAACAGCATGTAACTACTCCGAGCAACGTGTTCCTGAACATAAATAGCATTCGTGGGGATTGATACGTTAAACTGACTGTAGAAGTTGAACTTTGAACTATGAAACACAATGTTCTAAATGTGGAAATTTGGGCAATTAGGGGTAAAGAAGTGTTGCCAATCGCAAATACATTTTCTATTACTTGGTTACATTCAGGGGGATTGGTTTAGTTGTCTCTGAAGAGATTTGCTTTAAACAGTTTTGTGTGATTTGAGACACTTAGAAACAAGAAACAATAGCATGGGAGACAATAGCAGATAAACAGAAGGAGAGAGTGAAGGTCTAAAGTTGTAGAAAGGCATGTGGAAATACACAATTCAAATTAGCAAGTAAGCAGTAAATCAGTAAAATCACTTTAATATTCTAACAATTAAGTATTTAGTAAATTAAAACATTTACACAATGTGGGTTGGCACTTCATCTAATCCTCCAAGCTGCTCTGCTTGATGTTAAAGACTTCTAGGAATTATTTATTTGTTTTATTTGGCACTAGCCACAGCTCCATACATAATCAAAACAACAACAAAAAGTTAAATCAAAGCTATGAAAATCCTCAGGTAACAATATAGATTAAAAAACTTGTATCAGACAATTAATGGCACTAGGAAAACTCCTTTCAGTCTAGTACCCATATGAGAAAAGTGAAATGCTGCAGTTCAATTACTATGGGGGTGCGCGCTATGTTCTTTTTTTTTTGCTACTAGGGGACAGCTCCCATAACTTTCCTTCCAGGTTGCTGGGGTGTGAGTATACGCTGCACAACATGTGCATTTACATCATCAAAGATACATTTACAGACTTTTGCTAAGATAGAGGTAAGATAAGTCAGTAAATTTACCTGTCTACTTAGGGGCCAATTTACCCAGACTCGCTGGGCAAATATATGGAGTTAAATTCACACTAACCGATTTCCCTACGGTTAGTGCGAATTTAACTCAATATTAGGAAATCAACCCGCGCATCCAGGAGCATTTACCCAGAGCGATACGCAGCTTGGTAGGTTAGGGGGCTTTATTCCTGTTTTAAAAGCATTGAGTTTTAAAATAGTTAAAAGGTTTGGTTTTTAAGTTTGCTGTCTGAAATCTTCCAGCAAATTGTTTCTTCTCTCCATTATGCTAAAGCAACAGTCGCTTTCCAAACTTATCAGTGTCTTCCATATTTTTTGGCAGAGACAATTCTATACAAAGTGGTCCTGGTGAAAAAGTAGACTACTGATGTCAGGGGCGTGGCCAATAGGTACAGATGCTCATAGGGCTGTTAAGGGCGGGAAATATACTGTCAGAAACCTTCTAGTAACAGAATCCACAAGACTTAAAGAAAGTAAATGCAACGTACATAGCATGGGTGTTCTATGTAGATAAGCTATCAGACTGGGGCGATTTGTATAAAACTCGAATCATTATCGCAAAAATAACGATCATTAGTCGTAAAAATAGCGATCATATCGTAAATAACGATCGGCATTTCGGATAACGATCGATATTACGTAACGATCGGTATTTTTTACGATAACCATCGTTATTTTTGCGATAACGATATCGATGTTTTAGTAAATATCGCCCTATGCGTCACAAATGTAGGTTTAGTGCTGCTTTACAAAATTCCAAGTAGTGCTGTTCTGAATTACACATAAACAATGCTGTAAAATACAATTTTGTGAAAAAGATCTCGCATTTTAAAATAAATAAATACAACGTGAATTTATGACTTACAACTGAAAACTGATGTTA
Organism: Hymenochirus boettgeri; assembly: GCA_019447015.1. NCBI lineage: Eukaryota > Metazoa > Chordata > Amphibia > Anura > Pipidae > Hymenochirus > Hymenochirus boettgeri. Next base: position 257,272,165 of record CM033469.1, on the reverse strand, counting down.
ATTTTTTGTTATTTGGTACACACGAACAAGAAATATCCTTACACCTGTGAGAGATTGGCTTTTAGCCTAAAAAATAACCTTTAAGTTTAAAAGATTAATTTTGACTGATTTGTAAAACATGTTATTTGATGGGCTTAGTCCAGGTCTTTAACATTATTATAAACCTGAGTGATTATACTGTGTCAAAAATGCAAACTCTGCCAATTTCCTAGCTTGGTTTGACATCTAACTGTGATTGAGGAAGCACAGTGGCTCAGTAACTAGCTTGCATGCATTAGGGCCACAACTCGCTGTACCTGTGTAGGGCTATTCAGGGTAAACAAAAGCAAAAGAATCTAGTAATGGATATAAAATACGGGCAAACTTCTAATATCAAAAATATAAAAAGCTCCTTTATAAACATGCATTGGAATAAAAAGATACAATGTCTTATATTATTAGGTATATAAAAAAAAAAGATATTAAAAACACACCCCATACAGAGTAACCAGTAGTGAATGGATGTAATGAATATATCCTAAACTGTCATTATTAGCAGATATACCGGTATATCATCACAGGATCCTGTTATATACTGAGGAATATCCCAAATGTATATACTCTAATGTATACAAAAGCAGCGTCCTGGGTGTCGTTCAGGTAGACTATCATGGTAAGTAAATAGGCTATATCAAACAAGTATAGCAGAGGTTCATAGATATCCAAACATATAAGTAACACTAGGTCATATCTAACATTAACAGGTAGGTAACTTAAATAGTTAAATATTTCAGCAGATAAACCATGTCTGAATACTTTATATGAAATAATCATAGGTACATTAAGCACATCAATCTGGATAACTCTGTGGCAGATACACACACAACCTCAGAACATAGTAATAACTAAGTGATACTACACCAGTATGGATCATATTCGGTACTCCTTGGAGCAGGTTAAAACATAAACTGACGCGTTTCGTCTCCAGAAGGACTTCGTCAACAGCATTTACAACGTTCAATCTTGTCTACCTTATATACCCAGTTCAAGTGAGGAAGGAACGCGCTTAATTGGTAACCATGTTGCGTCGCATACGAACCAACGTCATCAGTATGCGCTCGGATTCTAGCTACGCTTACACATTGAGCCACTTAGGCTCCTATCAGGGCTGTTAATTAGGTAATGCAATGCGTGTCAGTCTGGAGAAAGATTTCACACAGCTTAAAGAGCATCTTGTAAGCAAAGTGCCTATTAATCATATGGCTTACTTTGAAGTTTACAAAAAGGGGTTATTCCAATGAAAGTTATGTATCCATCGGGAGTATGTAGTCTCTTTGATCATCTACGGTGTGTCAAAAAAATATATAAAAATATCAATTAGTCAAATGATTTGGTATCCGTGCAAAAGTCATAATATCCAGGAGAGCTTTACATTGTTCATTCTGCAGAAATGGCTCAAGTTTGTTCAGCATATCCGAGAAAGGCAGGTAATCCAAGTGTAAAGAGGCAAAGAGAAATCGCTACAAAGTTGCATCAATGTAGTTCGAGCTTGATCCAATCTGATCTTATGATAAATTATATTACTGAGGAATACAAGTGAAGTTCTGGGTCTTTCAAGGCTCCGAAACACATCTTTACTAGGGTCACACATCAGTCATCCACTATAGAGAGAGGCGAAGAAAAGTTGCTTCGCTGGTGCATTGATGAGTCTTAGATCCAAGCTGGTCTCATGATACATATATATATTTTGGATATCCAGACAAAATTTTCGTCCTTCGAGGCTTCCAGAATTCATTTGTATATAATCATTTACAGTCATCCACTACATAGGGCTATTCTGGGAACTGCAGGTTCCAGACAAAATCCACCAAAAAACATACCAAAAAGGACTGGTGTGTGCAGATATTGGTCATCATTTCAATTTGTGCTAATTTGGGGCCGATTTGGTACCAGCACATACATAATCAAAACACCACAACAAAAAAAGTATAAATCAAAGCTATGAAAAAGCTCCAGGTAACAATATAGATTAAATGAATTGGTATGAGAAGACGATAAATGGCATAGGAAAGCTCCTTTCAGTCTAGTTAACCCAATGTAAAGAAAACTGAAATGTCTGATAAACTTTTGCTATAGTGTAGGGGCCACTTGCAACCCTAACCGCCATGTTTATAAGTTAAAAAAATGCCCAGAAACAGACATACCAGCCTCCGTTCCCTCTGCCTTTGCCTCTAATTCTACTTCCGTGAACACAGTAGCATTAGGGGCCAGACCTGCAGTCACGTCTGTGCTTGGCTGAAGAGTCAGCCAATCACAGGCGCGGCTGCCGGATGGCTGAGAGTCAGCCAATCACAGGCGCGGCTGCCGGATATTGAGAAAGCTGAAGGAATGAAGGTCCGTAAGTCTATTTCTGTGCAATTTTTAAACTTAAGAGGAAGAGGAAACATAGCTATCATAATCTTGGTTTAAAAAGCTTTCTTTTCTTCGTCTTGAAACCAGTCAATTGGTTAAAGGTAAGGTATGTAATGGATCCAAATAGAAAATGCAAAGACCAAGTCCACAAATCCATTTTACATGGCAGGCAATAATTTGCGATGTAAATGTATTTTACAGTCGGCATTTTTTGATGTAAAATAAAGGTGCAGTCTTAATCAACTATTAAATAAAACCCTAAACTGCGTATGTGAATCCGTGTGTGTCTCTTTGCTTCTGTGCATGTGCATGCGTGTGACTGTTACCTTAGAGGTGCCAACTGGCACATTGTAAAGACGTGTCTGGGGGGGGAGTTTTTCGGCCTCTATTCGCAGAAGTATGTGTCATGAATTGGGATGAGTCGACACTATGGGGGGGGGGGAGGAAGAGGTGTGTTTTATATAACGGGCTAACTGTCTAGTTTTTATATAAACATCACTCAGGCCAAATTACCATCACTCAGGGCACGTAGGCAGCGCCTAGGTGCTGAAGTTGGAGGGTCACTGTCAATCTCCCTCATGCTCCATTCCCTATATCTCTATTTTCTTTTAAAAAAACAAAAATAGAAGAGAGAGAAATGGGTGAGGTTGGGGTGTGGTCTGTGTTTAGAGGTAGGCAAAGGAAGCTGTTTGTGCCTAGAGGCTCTTGAGGTTTACTAGTTTTTTAGAACAACAACACCTTGAAATACATTTCAGTCTTAAAGGGGCATTCCACCCCAAAACTAAATTAACCCTACTGTCCCACTCTGTAGTGTTAATAAAATCCTTACCTTACATCCCTGCTCCAAATGGCTGCCCTGCTATGCCCCTAAGTCCAGAAAACTGGCCACAGGAGCCTGGCAGAGTCTATTTAGGACTCTGCCTCCGTCTCTCCTCCGGGAGAATTTTGCCATGCGCACTGCAGCCCCCCCTCTCCTCTCCCACCCTCCCTCCTATTTTGCTCTCCCTCCCCCTAGTGTGTAACCCTTTTGGTGTACTGTAGGGCTTCCTCCCCCAGCCCAACTGCTCAAACGTTTTTACAGAAACTCCCCCATCATTACTTACCTTACCTCTCTCCCCGGCATTCTCCACTGCTCTCAGCCAATCACAGACGCGGCTGCCGGTCCGGCCCCCTGCTTGCAGTTTCATGGTAAGTATAAGGTAAGTAAGAGGTGTGGTAAGTAATGATTGAGGAGTTTCTGCTAAAACTAATAAGCGGTTGGGGATGGGGGAGGAAGACCTACTTATACCCCAAAAGGTATTAAATGGGGTGGACTGCCCTTTAAGCAGATTACATAAAGAAGATCTTTATACATAAGTTAAACACATCCACCCCAATAAAGCCAATTAAAAATCTTGAAGTGTGCGTTACTAAGTTGCATGAAACTTAACTTCTATTCAATGGACGTTATAAGCTGGCGCACCTAAGCTATTGCATCCTATGATACAACAATCTTGCAAATGAATTGTTGCATTGCAGAATATCGGCTAGGAAAGTAACGCGCCTTGTCTTTTTGCATCTCCCTTATTGAAATACTATATATCCTACTCACACATCTGTAGGGCGGAGAGGGAGTGCAGAACTGAAGCGGCAGTGGATTGTGAACAGTCTGGAGAAAAGATTTCACAGCTATAGAGCATCTTGTAAGCAAAGTGCCTATTAATCATATGACTTGCTGGGAGCAGATTTAAAAAGTGTAACCTAAACGAACTCTATGGTAGGGGGGTGCTGTATAACAAATTAATTTTTTTCCAGAGGGGTGGATCATTCCATTTAAAAAAAGAACTGCTGCTCACTATAAATGGCTCTTTATTAAGAGATCTCTGTTGGAAAGGATTTTGGGGCCATATTTAGCACAATTATCTGTATCTGTATAGCGCATTATCTGTAATGTACAACTGTGGGCATAAATGTACAGCTGCGGACGTACATTTACACCGAATCTTCTGTTAATTAACAAACATTTGGTCGTAGAATACCATGAGGTAGTAAACTACTGTAATGGTATTCTATGAGGATTGGAAAACTACGATCTCGTTATCAAAGAGTTACGTTAATTTACAATCCTTGGCATTAATTTATAATAATGATCATAATGAACGATTGTTAAACATATTGGAAATTAACAATCAGCTTACGATCATTAAATCAATCGTTAAAGGCACGGTCTTTTATAATATGGCCCTTGAAATTTTGGTGGATAACAACTTAAATGTAGCAAGCAGTGCCTGGCAGTAGCATCTATAGGCATTCATGGGAGAAAAATAATATTCCGACTCTTTACAAAGCATTGGTAAGGCCTCATTTGAATATCGGTGCAGTTTTGGAATCCTGTACTGCTTGGAAATGGAAAGGGTTTAGAGAAGGGCAACTAAATTAATAGGGACTGGAGGAGCTTGAATAAACGAGGACAGATTAGATAAGTTACAATTATGCACACTAGCAAAGAGGTGCTTGCGTGGGGATATGATTACGGTGTATAAATAGATTAATGGTCCATACAAAAACTATCTGGGGCATTGTTCACCAATATAAACATGTCAGCAGACACACGTACATCCCTAAAGACTAGAAGAAAAGAAGTTTATTCTTCAAGTACGGAAATGGTTTTTCATTGAGAACGGTAAAAACTATGGAAACTGACTTCATTGGACGTGGTGATGGCAGGTTCATTGGATAGTTTAAAAAAAAAAAAAAAAAAGCGGTGCGTTTCTAAAAAAAGAATGTTGCAGGTTACTGGTATTATACATAAAGTTGATCCAGGATATTTCTGCCACTTTGTGTCAGCAAATAATTTTTCTCCATTCATATAATTTTTTCTTGCCTCCCTCTGGAACAGTTAGTCAGGAATGGGGTTTTGTTGAGTAGATTGGACTAGATGAACGTATGTCTTATTCAACCTCTAAACTATACTATACAAATACACAATTGACAAAAAATCATGTGAAAATGTTGGTGAGGTGAAAATTTTGGGTTGATATTTTGAACTAAAATGTCACACTAGGCAAAAATATCCCCATGTGTGAATAGCCTAAATATGCTGTGTTTTCTGATGCTACATAAAACCCTAGTTGAGGTTTGTACTGTGTTGGCCATAAGTAAGAGAGAAAAGTAGAGCTGTGATACCTTTTATTGACTAACTAAATAAAAAATTAAGCAAGCTTTCAGGATTCCTAAGCCTCCTTTATCAGGCTGGATGTTACCTCCAGCCTGATGAAGGGGCTTAGGACTCCCGAAATTAAATTTTTTAATTAGTTACCCAATAAAAGGTATCACAGCTCTACTTCTCTTCACACAAAACCCTATTTTTGTACCATTTTCATTCAATTTATTGGCCACATGGTGGCAGTGAAACCTAACTTAAATCACTGAATCTTTGTTATAGAGAATTTTATTGCCCTTTCTGCTTTCCTCTAATTTCTTCGGCAAAAGAGAATCCATTTGTTCACTTTTGTAAAAGCTTAAAGAAAGCATTCTCATTCAATTACTTCAGTGAAAAAAAGGATTTCATTAAATGAGAGTAACAGTGCTTTATATTCTTACATAGCTTAAAAACTATAAGAAAAACATAGATCAGGGCTGCTCCCCACACTATACTGCTATATGTTTATAGTGTTGGTAACAATGTTTTAAGAAAATACATGCATAAGCTACCGACACTTACTAGTACCACTAGACTGCAATGATAATAGATGCAACGATTTACTCCATAAGTAAAAAAATACAAAAAAATACTACACTACAGAAGGTAATGGATCACCCTATGTGGTTACAAATGCACCATGGCTGGTATTTTGCAATGCAGTCATAAAATATCAACATAGCCACAAAATACCAGTACGAGCAGTCTTTCTAGCTGCGATGAAAGAGTGTGTCACAGTTAAGCAATGCCACTCCTTTATAAATGTATGCATGTATTTTATTTCTATATAGCGCTACTATTCCACAGCGCTTACAAATACTTATTCAATTCACATCAGGCCCTGCCTTGAAGAGCTTACAACTATTGCTATTGCTTATGTACACATACAACCCACCAGTATGTCTTTATGATTGTGAGGGAAACCGGAGTGCCCGGAGGAAACCCCGCAAGCACGGGGAGAACATACAAACTCCTTGAAGATGAGTCGAAAAGGGTGGATTCGAACTCAGGACCTCAGCACTGCAAGGCACCAGTGCTAACCACTGAGCCACCATGTGCCCAAAATATATAAATACTATAATATATATATACTATATATAAATACTAACCTTAGCACACTATCAGTTGACAGTGGCATAACTAGAAATCACCAGGCCCCAAGCAAAGCTATATACTGGATCCCCCCTTTCTGCTTAATCTATCTACCATGGTTGCTCGGGGCTGCAACCAGTAAGAATTGGGCTCCCTCTGTGGTAGCAGAAACTAGAATATCTAGAGGGAAACCCACACTACACAGGGAGAAACAACAAACTTTATAGATACTGCCAGACATCCCACATATTCCAAACTTACCCTCAGTACCCTCAGGAGTTTCCTGGGACTTAAGCTCTCACGTGAATTTGAAGTGGTCCCACGGAAGTGCGGGAGACCACCTCAGAATCTGGGAGACTCCCAGAACTAACAGGAGGGGTGGAATACCTAATATTGCCAATGTCACTAATACATTAAATAGGATAGGGAGAGAATTCAGTCTTTGAAACTCCCTTTTCAAGCAATATGCAAATAAGGAACAAAGACTTCTGGGAATTTACTATGTATCCATGGAAGCTCTTAGGAACACTATATCTTTAAAAAGACATTTACAGCATTCCACAAGCTAAATGCAAACCAGAGCGCCAACTACAGACCAGTTTTGGCTTATTGAGCCATCATCAGTGTAGTGTAGACCTCTGGTTTGCAGTGTGAAGCGCCTATGGGCAGACGTCACTAATACATTAAATAGGATAATATTGCTAAGGAAGGTTTCGACACTAAACTTCAGCACCTGAATATATAATTACTAAACACTGAGCCACATGCTGGCCACAGAGATTGAATGGCGAGCAGTGCTGCATTAGTAATAATATTTTATGACACAGCATGATGCATATTGAAATATATTTTCACGGCAACTTAATGCAAAATTGTTATAGCGATAGGTACTAAACAATTTAATTATTTTTTACCATGGTTATAAAATAATGATTGCAGCGCAATTACCTACAGTATTGGGCATAGAATGGCTTTTCGACTAAGCCAGTTATTTTCAGTCTGAACGTTGCGACAAGGTCATAAAATAACTTATATAACTAACGACTTGCATTGTACCAATAGAACAGACCAATATACAATGTCCAGATAAAGTGAATAGCATTTTTTAAAAACAGAAAAAAAACAGGAAGCAAGGGCGTGGAAGCTTACAATGGACTGGACAAAGACCCACAGCAGAGCAGCTAATGAACTCACAGAAGTGGTGTGTAGCTTCCTGCACGAAATACCTAGAGAATACATCTTGTTCAACAATGGCAATTTAATCCGCAAATTAGGACTGAATAGTTCTTTTATGTGAAATCAAACATCTGGTTAAAAATGTGAAATTATAATATTTTGAAAAGGAATTTTAACAAGCAGATGTGAAGGATTTGGTGACTACTGTCACCATACCTGTAACTTTGAGACTATTATAGATGTAATGATAGTGGCTACATACAGAAGTGACTGGTGTGTATTTCTATATTAGGGTCTTCTCTAGTATTTATTTTAGTTCCAATAAGCCCCCCAACCCAATCTAACAACTTTACATATAGGGATTGTAAAAGACACTTACCTACTATATGGTTTGACCGGTGAAAATACATATCATTTAAACTACTTTGTTCCATTTTTAGGTTTGCATAATAGTTAAAACAAGAAGGGAAATTTTAAGTATGAATTTGGCTTGAAAGGTGTGCATTTTGAAGGGAATGGTGTGTATTTGTGCTGCGATTTTAAAATTCATAATGCCAATGATGAGGACATTGATTTTAACTCCCTTTAAAATGGCTGTCACATGAATTAGGCAGGTCAGTTGGTGTGGGTACTCGTGTCAGGCTGGGGGATAAATTACTTTTTGATTTAGTCAAAATGTTTTCTTACTATACTTAGCCATTAAATATGGTTGCTACATGAATGAATAGGTAGCTCATTGGTGTGTGTTCAGATTGGAAGTTAAAAAAACAAACTCTTTTGATTATTGCTCAAAATGTATTTTTGACTACCCTTTAAGTATCGCTGTCACAGAATGAAGTGTAGGTCAGTATGTGGGTACCGGTGTCATGTTGGGGGTTGAAAAAACAAACTTTTTTGATTATTGATCAAAATTATTTTTTTGACTTTAGTTACCCTTTAAGTATGGCTGCCACAAGATGAATAAGTAGATCAGTAGGCGTGTGTACTGTTGTGTGGTAAAAAAAAACAAAGTTTGTGATGATTAGTTAATAGTTTTTGACTATAGTTTACCCTTAAATATGGCTGCCATGAAAATGGAAGGGTAGTTGAATATGCATATGTAGCTGGATCAGTGTTGAAAGTTAAAACAACAAACTTTTTTGATTATTGATCAAAAAATTTTTTTTGAATTAGTTACCCTTTAAGTATGTCTGCAACAGTAATGGAGGGTAGGTCAGTAGGTGTGTTTACCTGTGTCACGTGGGGGTAAAAAAAATGTTTTTTTTTATTATTGATCAAAAAAAAAAATGTTGACTTTAGTTACCCTTTAAGTATGGCTGCACACAGTAATGGAGGTAAGTCAGTAGGTATGTTTACCTGTGTCAAGGGGTTAAAAAAAAATTTTTTTGAGTATTGATCAAAAAAATCTTTTGACTTTAGTTATCCTTTAAGTATGGCTGCCACAGTAATGGATAAGTAGATCAGTAGGTGTGTGTACCTGAGTCTGGTTGAGGGGGTATGTCTTTTTTTGTTTACAACCATAAAATGTCTTTTATTGAGGATAAATCAAAATTACCTTTTTTTAACTTTAGTTACCCTTTAAGTATGGCTGCCACAGGAATAAAAGGATAGGTCAGTAGGTGTGTGTGTACCAGTGTGTAGGTTGGGGGTATGGTTTTTTGCATGTATGACCATATAACTAACTTTTATGGATGATTGACCAAATAGTTTTTTGACTATAGTTACCCTTTAAGTATGGCTTCCATGGGAATGAAAAGGTAGTTTAGTGTGGTGTGGTACCTGGGTCTGGTGGGAGGTTGAGGGTATCAGCGTTTGTGGTTATGACCATGAAACAACTGTTTTGAAATATCCACATTTGAGGATTGTTAACATTATAGTCTATGGGAAAAATGTCCCATAATTCACCGATATCGCCTTAACGCTTCCGCAGATTCCTTAGCTAGGTAATAGCACACTTCCCTATATGCCCCGCACGTCTGTACCGAATTTCATGTCTCTAGCTCAAAACTGTGGGAGGAGATACAGTCCAAAAAGAAAAGATAAAATGAAGAAGAAATAGAAAGAACGTAATTTGCATTTCAAGCTAAATTAATAACAGAGTGCAATTTTTAAGAAAGGTAATGTTCCCCCCATTATATATAATTACCAGGGGGAAAGGGTGTTTTGGGATCTTCACGTTGATTAATGGTAGGCCTGTGTTTTCTACTATGATGTTCTACTGATTTGTCAAGGTTAAATTGAATAGTTTCTGTAGACTCCACTGAATCTGATTTTATCTGAAGATTTAAATAGTAAATCTAAAGTAAAAGTATCTGACAGTTGAAACATAGCCTAAGCATGTTCAGGCATACTTATTTTAAATGCATGTTTAAAGGTGGTGCCACTGACAAATATTTATTTCTAAAGGCTGTAAAGGTTACAAGTTACAAATTATATACTGTATATAATTCCTAATATAACAGAGCACTCCAGAGACTTGCAAATAAGGTGATTTATAATACATCATGATTGGTTTGGCCCCTGGTCTTGGGCCTTTATAAAGCCAATGAGTCCAAGACCAGGACCAAAACTTTGCACTTATTTGTATTAAAATACGTAACTTTTTGCATGTCCTTAGAGTGCCTTTTATATTGGAATTATACTACTGTTCGTTCAGAGGCACCCAGGCAAACAAATATGTGCGAGTTTATGTTCTTATTTGACTAGCCTTTGCTGGCTTCTATGATTTCTTCCTAAACTTCCTATAGGCCTGATCTTAAGGTGAAATAGCTATTATTAAATGGACACATTCTGTTGTCCATTGTATTTTCCACATATTTCCAACATCTGCTCTATGTATGTTGATGCCTACTCCAACTTTTAAGCTTTCAATTCATAAATGAACTTCGCTTAGGCATTGAAAATATGATTTCCATGTTTCCAATGATACAAATGTATACAAAATGGCCAATGAGATATGCAAAGCTCCAACCGTCCCGTTTTGGGGGTCCTTTCCTGCTGTCCCGGCACCCCCTCCCGTTTTCCCAGTGCCAGGACAAAAAATTTGGTGAAAATCGGAAAACCGGAAGTGAATATGCAGTTCTAGGACCCGCAGTAGATGTGAATTGGAGCCTCAGTTCCTGCCTGCTGGGGGCGGGGCTAGCCTATTAGTTCAGAACTGAGCTGCTTGTAGCTGGGGATATAGCAAGGGACAGGGCAACACATGGTCTAGGACTCTAGGTCAGTACAGATAGAGTTTGGATCTGCCTGGAACTCTGCAATGTCCATCTGGGGTTGTTTTCTGTAACAGGCAACTTATTAACCCTTCCCTTACTGAAGGGCCTGTTACTGCAAACAAACCCCACTGGACATTGCACTTTAACAGTAAGGTACAGGGAGTCAGTGAGGGGTACAGGGAGTCAGTGAGGATACATGGGGGCAGTGAGGGATACATTGGGGCAGTGTGGGGTACATGGGGGTAGTGAGGGGTACATGGGGTCAGTGAGGGGTACATGGGGCAGTGAGAGGTACATGGGAACAGTGAGGAATCATGGGGGCAGTGAGGGGTACATGGGGTCAGTGAGGGGTACATGGGGCAGTGAGGGGTACATGGGGACAGTGAGGGGTACATGGGGGCAGTGAGGGTACAGGGAGTCAGTGAAGGGTACAGGGGGGCAGTGAGGGTGGCATGGGGGCAGTGAGGGGTACATAGGGCAGTGAGGGAAACATGGAGGCAGTGAGGGATACATGGGGACAGTGAGGGTACATGGGGACAGTGAGGGGTACAGGGGTCAGTGAGGGGAACATGGGGCAGTGAGGGTTACAGGGATCAGTGAGGGGGACAGTGAGGGGTACATGGCAGGAGGGGTACATGGGGACAGTGAGGGATACATGGGGACAGTGAGGGGTACAGGGAGTCAGTGAGGGGTACATGGGCAGTGAGGGGTACAGGGGTGCCTGTTTTTACACTCAATGCAACATCCATCTGGGTTTTCAGTAACAGGCACAGCATGTTCTCTGGCTTCTTTCACACACTCATAAGCCCCCCAGTTTCTTTTCCCAGAGTTATCAAGCCCCCACTTAATTTCCCAACGTTATCAACCTCCAGTTCATTTCCCAGTGTTATCAAGCCCCAGTTCATTTCCCAAGGTTATCAAGCCCCCTAGTTCATTTCCCAGCGTTCTCAAGCCCCCGTTGATTTCCCAGTGTTATCAAGCCCCCAGTTCATTTCCAGCATTCAAGCCCCCCAGTTCATTTCCCAGCGTTATCAAGCCCCTATTATTTCCCAGCGCTATCAAGCCCTCCAGTTCATTTCCCAGCTTTAACAAGACCCCAAGTTAATTTCTCAGCATTATTAAGCCCCCAGTTCATTTCCCATCATTAATAAAGCCCCCCGTTCATTTCCTAGAGCAGAGGGCACACAGACTCCTTGCAGGTGTGTCCAAGGGGGAATCGAACTCAGGACTCAGCACTGCAGCTATATCTGTGTTGACCACTCTGCTACAGTGGCTGTCCAACATAATTCTTTTTTTTTATTTAGACCTTGTGACAGTATTAGACAGCAAGACTAGCTATTTGCATAAAGGGGTGGAGCTATCACTGCACAGTTGGTATTGGTATAAGCACAAAGCCTAAAGCTGCGGCATACACGAAGTAGGGATGGCCAAACTTCTTAAAGTTCGTTCCGTTTTCGAACTTCAGTAAAAGTTTGAAAGTTTCAAAGTTTGAACTCAGACCCATTACACAAGGGAGAGAGATGATAGAAAAGTTCTGGGTTAGTACAGCTAAACTAGCAATGGTAACTTACTGTAAATGGCTGTGGCAGCTGGCAAATGGTCTGGGGAACATGTCACTATCACCAAAACTTGTTAAAACACTTCTTACACATAAGCAGGCAATTGTCGGGTTTTTTGCAACCTACATTAGAGGGTTACGGCCAATTCGAGAGTTACCGAACGATACTTTCGAGGGTCAGCGAAAACTAACAATACTTTCGAGAGTTAGTAAACGATCCTTCAATGGTTTGCGAATGGCTCGTAAATTCGATATTATCGAAACTGCGACAACGAACGTTCGTTAATTACCGAAAAGTTCGAAAGTCAGAGAAACCAGGTCGGGATAGTTTGGGAAGTCCAGTCCGTTCGAACTCTATAATCCATCTCTACACAGAAGCAATCACAAACAGAAACGGAGGAATGACGTGATATTCATCCACGTTTTTTGAGAAAAGATCATAAAGAAATACTGATAGTTGAATGTCAAAAATTTTTGTTTGAATTGCATTTTGCATGTGCGAGTACCAATCTGTTTTCACCAGATTATGTCTGGAGGGACAGACTGGTAAGTCACATGGAATGCAACTACATGGGGAGAAACCGGAGTCCCGGAGGAAACCCAGACACACAGAGCAGAGGGCACACAGACTCTTGCAGGTGTGTCCAGGGGGGAATCGAACTCAGACTCAGAGCTGCAGCTACATCTGTGTTTACCACTCTGCTACAGTGGCTGCCCAACAATAATTCTTTTTTTTTTTATTAGGACCTTGTGACAGTTATGACAGTTGTGACAGCAAGCTAGCTATTAGCATAAAGGGGTGAGCTATCACTGCACAGTTTGTATTGATAGAAGCACAAAGCCTAAAGCTGGCCATACATAGAAGTAGAGATGGCCAAACTTCATAAAGTTCGGTCCGTTTTCGAACTTCCGAACTTCAGTAAAAGTTCGGTCCGTTTTCGAACTTCCGAACTTCAGTAAAAGTTCGAAAGTTTCAAATTCGAATTCAGACTCATTAAAGTCAAGGGGAGAGTGATAGTTTGAAAAGTCGGGGTTAGTACAGCTAAACTAGCAATGGTAACTTACTGTAAATGGATGTGGCACCTGGAAATGGTCCGAAGAACATGTCACTATCACACCAAAACTTGTCAAAACACTTACTTAACACTAGCAGGCAATTGTCGGGTTTTGTCGCAAGCTACATTAGAGGGTTATGGCCAGTTTGAGGGTTATCGAACGATACTTCCGAGGTCAGCGAAAATAGAGCCATAAATTCGAGGTTACCGAAATCGAACGATACTTTCGAGCATTAGCGAAAATGAACAATACTTTCGAGAGATAGCGAACGATACATTCAAGTTTACCGAAAGCGAATGATACATTCAATCGTTAGTGAACGGCTTGTAAATTTGATAATTCTCGAAAACACCGGCAAAGAACATTCGATAATTATCCAGAAAGTTTGAAAGTCCGAGAAATCCTTCAGTAAAAGTTTGAAAGTTCAAATTCGGGCCCATTAAAGTCAATGGGAGAGTGATAGTTCGAAACGTCTGGGTTTATTACAGCTAAACTAGTATGGTAACTTACTGTAAATGGCTGTGGCACATGGAAAATGGTCTGGAGAACATGTCACTATCACCTAAACTTGTTAAAACACTTCCTACACATGAGCAGGCAATTGTCGGGTTTTGCGCAAGCTACATTAAAGGGTTACGGCCAATTCGAGGGATACCGAACTATCATTCGAGGGTCAGAAAGAACGAACAATACTTCGAGAGTTAGCAAACGATACATTCAATGGTTTGCGAATGGCTCGTAAATTCGATAATTATCGAAAACCGCGACAACGAACGTTATCAAAGTTCCGGACTTTTGATAATCAAATATTTACAAAAGTCCGGAATGTTCAAAGTTCGAGAAATCCTTTATAAAAGTTCGAAAGTTCGATTTGGACACATTAAAGTCAATGGGAGAAAAGTCTGGGTTTATTACAGCTAAACTAGCAATGGTAACTTGCTGTATATGGGCGTGGCACATGGAAAATGGTCTGGGAACATGTCACTATCACCAAACTTGTCAAAACACTTACTAAACACGAGCGGACAATTGTCGGGTTTTTTCACAGCTATGGCCAATTCGAGGGTTACTGAACGATACTTTTGAGGGTTAGATAAGCGAAATTAGAGCCATAAATCGAGGGTTACTTTATTCGACCAATACTTTTGAGGGTTAGCAAAATCGAACAATGTTGATAATATCGAAAGTATGGAAAGTTCCAAACTGAGAAATCCTTCAGTAAAAGTTCAAAAGTTCAAATTGGACCCATTAAAGTCAATGGGAGAGTGATAGTTCGAAAAGTCTGGGTTTATTACAGCTAGGTTACACAGCTAGCTAGGTTATGGCCAGTTCAAGGGTAACAAACTATACTTTCGAGGGTCACGAAAATAGAGCCATAATTCGAGGGTTACCGAAATCGAACGATACTTTGAGCGTTAGCGAAAATTTACAATGCTTTGAGAGTTAGCGACGATACATTCATGGCTTAGCGAAAGCGAACGATACATTCAAGGGATAGCGAACGCTTGTAAATTTGATAATTCTCAAAAACCGCGCAACAGACATTCGATAATTATGGAAAGTCTGAAAGTTCGAAAGTTTAAGAAATCCTTCTGTAAAAGTTCGAAAGTTCAAATTTGGACCCATTAAAGTCAATGGGAGAGTGATAGTTTGAAAAGTCTGTGTTTTTACAGCTAGTTACACAGGTTTATTACAGCTAGCTAGGTTATGACCAGTTCAAGGGTTAACGAACTATACTTAGAGGGTTAGCGAAAATAGAGCCATAAATTCGAGGGTTACCGAACAAATGAACAATACTTTCGAGAGTTAGCGAACGATACATTCAAGGGTTACTGAAAGCGAACGATACATTCAAGGGATAGCGAACGCTTGTAAATTTGATAATTCTCGAAAAAAGCGGCAATGAACATTCGATAATTATCGAAAGTCCGGAAAGTTCAAAAGTCCGAGAAATCCTTCAGTAAAAGTTTGAATGTTCAAATTAACGAACTATACTTTCGAGGGTCAGCGAAAATAGAGCCATAAATTCGAGGGTTACCGAAATCGAACGATACTTTTGAGGTTAGCGAAAATGACAATACTTTCGAGAGTTAGCGAACGATACATTCATGGTTACCGAAAGCGAACGATACATTTAAGGGATAGCGAACGCCTTGTAAAAATCCGAAATCCTTCTGTAAAGTTCGAAAGTTCAAATTTGGACCCATTAAAGTCAATGGGAGAGTGATAGTTCAAAAAGTCTGGGTTTTACAGCTAAACTAGCAATGGTAACTTACTGTAAATGGCTGTGGGACTTGGGAAATGGTCTGGGGAACATGTCACTATCACCAAAACTTGTTAAAACACTTAATAAACACTAGCAGGCAATTGTCAGGTTTTTCCGCAAGCTATATTAGAGGGTTATGGCCAATTCGGGGTTACTGAACGATACTTTCGAGGGTTAGATTAGCGAAAATAGAGCCATAAATTCGTGGGTTACTTAATTCGAACGATACTTTTGAGGGTTAGCAAAATCGACAATGCTTTTGAGGGTTAGCGAATGACACATTCAAGGGTTAGCGATGGCTCGTAAATTCGATAATTCTCAAAAACCGCGGCAACGAATGTTTGATAAGTATCGAAAGTCTGAAAGTTCCAAAATCCTCAGTAAAGTTCAAAAGTTTGAATTTGGACCCATTAAGTCAATGGGAGAGTGATAGTTTGAAAAGTCTGGGTTTATTACAGCTAGGTTCACAGCTAGCTAGGTTATGGCCAGTTCAAGGGTTAACGAACTATATTTTCGAAGGTCAGCGAAATAGAGCCATAATTCGAGGGTTACCGAAATCGAACAATACTTTCGAGAGTAGCGAACGATACATTCATGGGTTACCGAAACGAACGATACATTCAAGGGATAGCGAACAGCTTGTAAATTTGATAATCCTCGAAAACAGCGGCAACGAACATTCGATAATTATCGAAAGTCCGAAAGTTGAAAGTCCGAGAAATCCTTCTGTAAAAGTTCGAAAGTTCAAATTTGGACCCATTAAAGTCAATGGGAGAGTGATAGTTCAAAAAGTCTGCGTTAGCGAAAATGAACAATACTTTCGAGAGTTAGCGACAATACATTCATGGGTTACCGAAAGCGAACGATACATTCAAGGATAGCGAACGGCTTGTAAATTTGATAATTCTCAAAAACAGCGGCAACGAACATTCGATAATTTCGAAAGTCCGGAAAGTTCGAAAGTCCAAAAATCTTCAGTAAAAGTTCGAAAGTTCAAATTCGGACCCATTAAAGTCAATGGGAGAGTGATAGTTCGAAAAGTCTGGGTTTATACAGCTAAACTAGTAATGGTAACTTACTGTAAATGGCTGTGGCACATGGTCTGGGGAACATGTCACTATCACCAAAACTTGTTAAAACACTTCTTACACATAAGCAGGCAATTGTCGGGTTTTGCGCAAGCTACATCAGAGGTTTACGGCCAATTCGAGGGTTACCGAACGATACTTTCGAGGGTCAGCGAAAACGAACATACTTTCGAGAGTTAGCAAGCGATACATTCATGGTTGCGAATGGCTCGTAAATTCGTTAATTATCGAAAACCGCTACAACAAATGTTCGTTAATTACCGAAAGTCCGAAAAGTTCGAAAGTCCGAGAAACCGGTTCCGGATGTTTGGAAAGTCCGAGTCCGTTCGAACTCAATAAGTCCATCTCTACACAAAAGCAATCACAAAACAGAAACGGAGGAATGACGTGATATTCCATCCACGTTTTTTGAGAAAAGATCATAAAGAAATACTGATAGGTTGAAAGTGTCAAAATTTTTTGTTTGAATTGCATTTTGCATGTGCGGATTACCAATCTGTTTTCACCAGATTGTGTCTGGGAAGGGACAGACTGGTAAGTCACATGGAATGCAACTACATTGGGAGAAAACCGGAGTGCCCGAGGAAACCCAGACAAGCACAGAGCAGAGGGCACACAGACTCCTTGCAGGTGTGTCCAAGGGGGGATCGAACTCAGGACTCAGAGCTGCAGCTACATCTGTGTTTACCACTCTGCTACAGTGGCTGCCCAACAATAATTATTTTTTTTTTTGTTAGGACCTTGTGACAGTTATGACAGTTATGACAGCAAGGCTAGCTATTAGCATAAAGGGGTGGAGCTATCACTGCACAGTTTGTATTGATAGAACGCAAAGCCTAAAGCTGGCCATACACAGAAGTAGAGATGGCCAAACTTCATAAAGTTCGGTCCATTTTCGAACTTCCGAACTTCAGTAAAAGTTCAAAAGTTTCATAGTTCAAATTCGGACCCATTAAAGTCAATGGGAGAGTGATAGTTTGAAAAGTCTGGGTTTATTACAGCTAAACTAGTAATGGTACTTACTGTAAATGGAGGTGGCAGCGGAATGGTCTGAAGAACATGTCACTATCACACAAACTGTCAAAACACTTACTTAACACTAGCAGGTAATTGTCGGGTTTTCTCGCAAGCTACATTAGAGGGTTATGGCCACTTCGAGGGTTATCGAACGATACTTCCGAGGGTCAGCGAAAATAGATCCATAAATTCGAGGGTTGCTGAATCGAACATACTTTCGAGCATTAGCGAAAATGAACAATACTTTCGAGAGTTAGCGAACGATACATTCATGGGTTACCGAAAGCGAATGATACATTAAATGGCTAGCGAACGGCTTGTAAATTTGATAATTCTCGAAAACGCGGTAACAAACATTCGATAATTATCGAAGTCCGGAAAGTTCGAAAGTCCAGAAATCCTTCAGTAAAAGTTTAAAAGTTCAAATTCGGACCCATTAAAGTCAATGGGAGAGTGATAGTTCGAAAAGTCTGGGTTTATTACCTAAACTAGCAATGGTAACTACTGTATATGGCTGTAGCAAATGGGAAATGGTCTGGGGAACATGTCACTGTCACCAAAACTGTTAAAACACTTCCTACACATGAGCAGGCAATTGTCGGGTTTTGCGCAAGCTACATTAGAGGGTTACGGCCAATCGAGGGTTACCGAACGATGCTTTCGAGGTTAGTGTAAATAGAGACATAAATTCGAGGGTTACCTAAATCGAACGATACATTTGAGGGTTAGCGTACGGCTCGTAAATTCGATCATTCTCGATAACCGCAACAACGAACGGTCGATAATTATCGAAAGTCCGGAAAGATCGAAGGTCCAAGAAATCCTTCAGTAAATGTTCGAAAGTTCAAATGCGTACCAGTAAAGTCATGGGAGTGATAGTTCGAAAAGTCTGGGTTTATTACAGCTAAACTAGCAATAGTAACTTACACTTCCTAAACACTAGTAGGCAATTGTCAGGTTTTGTCGCAAGCTACATTAAGGGTTATGGCCAGTCCAGGGTGATCGAACATACTTTCGAGCGTTAGCGAAAATGAACAATACTTTCGAGAGTTAGCGAACATACATTCCTGGGTTACCGAAAGCGAACGATACATTAAGGGATAGCGAACGGCTTGTAATTGATAATTCTCGATAACAGCGGCACCGAACATTCATAATTATCGAAAGTCCGGAAAGTTCGAAAGTCCGAGAAATCCTTCTGTAAAAGTTCGAATTTTCGAAAATTTGGACACATTAAAGTCAATGGGGAAGTGATAGTTCAAAGTCGGGTTTATTACAGCTAAACTAGCAATGGTAACTTACTGTATATGGCTGTGGCACCTGGGAAATGGTCTGAAGAACATGTCACTATCACCAAAATTGTTAAAACACTTACTTAACACTAGCAGGCAATTGTCGGGTCAGCGAAAATAGAGTCATAAATTCGAGGGTTACCGAAATCGAACGATACATTTGAGGGTTAGCGTACGGCTCGTAAATTCGATCATTCTCGATAACCGCAACAACGAACTTTCGATAATTATCGAAAGTCCGGAAGATCGAAGGTCCGAGAAATCCTTCATAAATTTTGAAAGTTCGAATGCGTCCCGTAAAGTCTGGGAGAGTGATAGTTCGAAAAGTCTGGGTTTATTACAACTAACTAGCATTGGTAACTTACTGTAAATGGATGTACAGTGGGGAACACAGAAGTAGAGAGGCAAACTTCATAAAGTTCGGTCCATTTTCGAACTTCAACTTCAGTAAAAGTTCAAAAGTTTCATAGTTCAAATTCGGACCCATTAAAGTCAATGGGAGAGTGATAGTTTGAAAAGTCTGGGTTTATTACAGCTAACTAGTAATGGTAACTTACTGTATATGGCTCTGGGACCTGGGAAATGGTCGGGGGAACATACCACTATCACCAAAACTTGTCAAAACACTTACTTAACACTAGCAGGTAATTGTCGGGTTTTGTCGCAAGCTACTTAGAGGGTTATGGCCAGTTCGAGGGTTATCGAACGATACTTCCGAGGGTCAGCGAATAGATCCATAAATTCGAGGGTTGCTGAAATCAAACAATACTTTCGAGCATTAGCGAAAATGAACAATACTTTCGAGAGTAGCGAACGATACATTCATGGGTTACCGAAAGCGAATGATACATTAAATGGCTAGCGAACGGCTTGAAATTTGATAATTCTCGAAAACACGGCAACGAACATTCGATAATTATCAAAGTCCGGAAAGTTCGAAAGTCTGAGAGAATCCTTCAGTAAAGTTTAAAAGTTCAATTCGGACCCATTAAAGTCAATGGGAGAGTGATAGTTCGAAAAGTCTGGGTTTATACAGCTAACAGCAATGGTAACTTACTGTAAATGGCTGTGGACCTGGGAATGGTCTGAAGAACATGTCACTATCACCAAAACTTGTTAAAAACACTTACTTAACACAGCAGGCAATGTCGGGTCAGCGAAAATAGAGCCATAAATTCGAGGGTTACCGAAATCGAACGATACATTTGAGGGTTAGCGTACGGCTCGTAAATTCGATCATTCTCGATAACCGCAACAACGAACTTTCGATAATTATCGAAAGTCCGGAAAGATCGAAGGTCCGAGAAATCCTTCAGTAAATGTTCGAAAGTTCGAATGCGTACCCAGTAAAGTCAATGGGAGAGTGATAGTTCGAAAAGTCTGGGTTTATTACAGCTAAACTAGCAGCCCATCCACGTTTTTTGAGAAAAGATCATAAAGAAATACTGATAGGTTGAAAGTGTCAAAAATTTTTGTTTGATTGCATTTTGCATGTGCGGATTACCAATCTGTTTTCACCAGATTGTCTGGGAAGGGACAGACTGGTAAGTCACATGGAATGCAACTACATTGGGAGAAACCGGAGTGCCCGGAGGAAACCCAGACACACAGAGCAGAGGGCACACAGACTCTTGCAGGTGTGTCCAAGGGGGAATCGAACTCAGGACTCAGAGCTGCAGCTACATCTGTGTTTACCACTCTGCTACAGTGGCTGCCCAACAATAATTCTTTTTTTTTTATTAGGACCTGTGACAGTTATGACAGTTGTGACAGCAAGGCTAGCTATTAGCATAAAGGGGTGGAGCTATCACTGCACAGTTTGTATTGATAGAAGCACAAAGCCTAAAGCTGGCCATACATAGAAGTGAGATGGCCCACTTCTAAAGTTCGGTCCGTTTTCGAACTTCCGAACTTCAGTAAAAGTTCGGTCCGTTTTCGAACTTCCGAACAACTTCATGTAAAAGTTCGAAAGTTTCAAAGTTCGAATTCAGACTCTAAAGTCAATGGGAGAGTGATAGTTTGAAAAGTCTGGGTTAGTACAGCTAACCTAGCAATGGTAACTTACTGTAAATGGATGTGGCACCTGGGAAATGGTCCGAAGAACAGTCACTATCACCAAAACTTGTCAAAACACTTACTTAACACTAGCAGGCAATTGTCGGGTTTTGTCGCAAGCTACATTAGAGGGTTATGGCCAGTTTGAGGGTTATCGAACGATACTTCCGAGGGTCAGCGAAATAGAGCCATATTCGAGGGTTACCGAAATCGAACGATACTTTCGAGCATTAGCGAATGAACAATACTTTCGAGAGATAGCGAACGATACATTCAAGGTTTACCGAAAGCGAATGATACATTCAACGTTAGTGAACGGTCTGTAAATTTGATAATTCTCGAAAACAGCGGCAAAGAACATTCGATAATTATCCAGAAAGTTTGAAAGTCCGAGAATCCTTCAGTAAAAGTTTGAAAGTTCAAATTCGGGCCCATTAAAGTCAATGGGAGAGTGATAGTTCGAAACGTCTGGGTTTATTACAGCTAAACTAGTAATGGTAACTTACTGTAAATGGCTGTGGCACATGGAAAATGGTCTGGAGAACATGTCACATCACACCTAAACTTGTTAAAACACTTCCTACACATGAGCAGGCAATTGTCGGGTTTTGCGCAAGCTACATTAAAGGGTTACGGCCAATTCGAGGGATACCGAACGATACATTCGAGGGTCAGAGAAAACGAACAATACTTTCGAGAGTTAGCAACGATACATTCAATGGTTTGCGAATGGCTCGTAAATTCGATAATTATCGAAAAACCGCGACAACGAACTTATCAAAGTTCCGGACTTTTGATAATCAAATATTATCAAAAGTCCGGAATGTTTCAAAGTTCGAGAAATCCTTTAGTAAAAGTTCGAAAGTTCGAATTTGGACACATTAATCAATGGGAGAAAAGTCTGGGTTTATACAGCTAAACTAGCAATGGTACTTGCTGTATAGGCTGTGGCACATGGAAAATGGTCTGGGAACATGTCACTATCACCAAAACTTGTCAAAACACTTACTAAACACGAGCGGACAATTGTCGGGTTTTTTCACAGCTATGGCCAATTCGAGGTTACTGAACGATACTTTTGAGGGTTAGATAAGCGAAATTAGAGCCTAAATTCGAGGGTTACTTTATTCGACCAATACTTTTGAGGGTTAGCAAATCGAACAATGTTTGATAATTATCGAAAGTATGGAAAGTTCCAAACTGAGAAATCCTTCAGTAAAAGTTCAAAAGTTCAAATTGGGACCCATTAAGTCAATGGGAGAGTGATAGTTCGAAAAGTCTGGTTTATTACAGCTAGGTTACACAGCTAGCTAGGTTATGGCCAGTTCAAGGGTTAACAAACTATACTTTCGAGGGTCAGCGAAAATAGAGCCATAAATTCGAGGGTTACCGAAATCGAACGATCATTTGAGCGTTAGCGAAAATTTACAATGCTTTGAGAGTTAGCGAACGATACATTCATGGCTTAGCGAAACGAACGATCATTCAAGGGATAGCGAACGGCTTGTAAATTTGATAATTCTCAAAAACAGCGGCAACAGACATTCGATAATATGGAAAGTCTGGAAGTTCGAAAGTTTAAGAAATCCTTCTGTAAAAGTTCGAAAGTTCAAATTGGACCCATTAAAGTCAATGGGAGAGTGATAGTTTGAAAAGTCTGTGTTTATTACAGCTAGTTACACAGGTTTATTACAGCTAGCTAGGTTATGACCAGTTCAAGGGTTAACGAACTATACTTATGAGGGTTAGCGAAAATAGAGGCCATAAATTCGAGGGTTACCGAACAAATGAACAATACTTTCGAGAGTTAGCGAACGATACATTCAAGGGTTACTAAAAGCGAACGATACATTCAGGGATAGCGAACGCTTGTAAATTTGATAATTCTCGAAAAAAGCGGCATGAACATTCGATAATTATCGAAAGTCCGAAAGTTCAAAAGTCCAGAAATCCTCAGTAAAAGTTTGAATGTTCAAATTAACGAACTATACTTTCGAGGGTCAGCGAAAATAGAGCCATAAATTCGAGGGTTACCGAAATCGAACGTACTTTTGAGCGTTAGCGAAAATGAACAATACTTTCGAGAGTTAGCGAACGATACATTCATGGGTTACCGAAAGCGAACGATACATTTAAGGGATAGCGAACGCCTTGTAAAAATCCGAGAAATCCTTCTGTAAAAGTTCGAAAGTTCAAATTTGGACCCATTAAAGCAATGGAGATGATAGTTCAAAAAGTCTGGGTTTATTACAGCTAAACTAGCAATGTAACTTACTGTAAATGGCTGTGGGACTTGGGAAATGGTCTGGGGAACATGTCACTATCACCAAAACTTGTTAAAACACTTAATAAACACTAGCAGGCACATTGTCAGGTTTTTCCGCAAGCATATTAGAGGGTTATGGCCAATTCGAGGGTTACTGAACGATACTTCGAGGGTTAGATTAGCGAAAATAGAGCCATAAATTCGTGGGTTACTTAATTCGAACGATACTTTTGAGGGTTAGCAAAATCGAACAATGCTTTTGAGGTTAGCGAATGACACATTCAAGGGTTAGCGAATGCTCGTAAATTCGATAATTCTCAAAAACCGCGGCAACGAATTTTGATAAGTATCGAAGTCTGGAAAGTTCCAAAATCCTTCAGTAAAAGTTCAAAAGTTTGAATTTGGACCCATTAAAGTCAATGGGAGAGTGATATTTTGAAAAGTCTGGGTTTATTACAGCTAGGTTACACAGCTAGCTAGGTTATGGCCAGTTCAAGGTTAACGAACTATATTTTCGAAGGTCAGCGAAAATAGAGCCATAAATTCGAGGGTTACCGAATCGAACATACTTTCGAGATTTAGCGAACGATACATTCATGGGTTACCGAAAGCGAACGATACATTCAAGGGATAGCGAACAGCTTGTAAATTTGATAATTCTCGAAAACAGCGGCAACGAACATTCGATAATTATCGAAAGTCCGAAAAGTTGAAAGTCCGAGAAATCCTTCTGTAAAGTTCGAAAGTTCAAATTTGGCCATTAAAGTCAATGGGAGAGTGATAGTTCAAAAAGTCTGCGTTAGCGAAAATGAACAAACTTTCGAGAGTTAGCGAACAATACATTCATGGGTTACCGAAAGCGAACATACATTCAAGGGATCGAACGGCTGGTAAATTTGATAATTCTCAAAACAGCGGCAACGAACATTCGATAATTATCGAAATTCGGAAAGTTCGAAAGTCCAAGAAATCCTCAGTAAAAGTTCGAAAGTTCAAATTCGGACCCATTAAAGTCAATGGGGAGTGATAGTTCGAAAAGTCTGGGTTTATTACAGCTAAACAGTAATGGTACTTACTGTAAATGGCTGTGGCACATGGTCTGGGGAACATGTCACATCACCAAAACTTGTTAAAACACTTCTTACACATAAGCGGCAATTGTCGGGTTTTGCGCAAGCTACATCAGAGTTTACGCCCAATTCGAGGGTTACCGAACGATACTTTCGAGGGTCAGCGAAAACGAACAATACTTTCGAGAGTTAGCAAGCGATTTCAATGGTTTGCGAATGGCTCGTAAATTCGTTAATTATCGAAAACCGCTACAACAAATGTTCGTTAATTACCGAAAGTCCGAAAAGTTCGAAAGTCCGAGAAACCGGTTCCGGGATATTTGGGAAGTCCGAGTCCGTTGAACTCAATAAGTCCATCTCTACACAAAAGCAATCACAAAACAAACGGAGGAATGACGTGATATTCCATCCACGTTTTTTGAGAAAAGATCATAAAGAAATACTGATAGGTTGAAAGTGTCAAAATTTTTGTTTGAATTGCATTTTGCATTTGCGGATAACCAATCTGTTTTCACCAGATTGTGTCTGGGAAGGGACAGACTGGTAAGTCACTGTGGAATGCAACTACATTGGGAGAAACCGGAGTGCCGGAGGAAACCCAGACAAGCACAGAGCAGAGGGCACACAGACTCCTTGCAGGTGTGTCCAAGGGGATCGAACTCAACTCAGAGCTGCAGCTACATTGGTTTACCACTCTTGCTACATGGCTGCCCAACAATAATATTTTTTTTTTTGTTAGGACCTTGTGACAGTTATGACAGTTATGACCCAAGGCTAGCTATTAGCATAAAGGGGTGAGCTATCACTGCACAGTTTGTATTGATAGAAGCGCAAAGCCTAAAGCTGGCCATACCAGAAGTAGAGATGGCCAAACTTCATAAAGTTCGGTTCCATTTTCAAACTTCCGAACTTCAGTAAAAGTTCAAAGTTTCATAGTTCAAATTCGGACCCATTAAAGTCAATGGGAGATGGATAGTTTGAAAAGTCTGGGTTTATTACAGCTAAACTAGTATGGTACCTTACTGTAAATGGATGTGGCACCTGGGAATGTGTCTGAAGAACATGTCACTATCACACAAACTTGTCAAAACACTTACTTAACACTAGCAGGTAATGTCGGGTTTTCTCGCAAGCTACTTAGAGGGTTATGGCCACTTCGAGGGTTATCGAACGATACTTCCGAGGTCAGCGAAAGATCCATAATTCAGGTTTGCTGAAATCGAACAATACTTTCGAGCATTAGCGAAAATAACAATACTTTCGAGAGTTAGCGAACGATACATTCATGGGTTACCGAAGCGAATGATACATTAAATGGCTAGCGAACGGCTTGTAAATTTGATAATTCTCGAAAACAGCGGTAACAAACATTCGATAATTATCGAAAGTCCGGAAAGTTCGAAAGTCCGAGAAATCCTTCAGTAAAATTTTAAAAGTTCAAATTCGGACCCATTAAAGTCAATGGGAGAGTGATAGTTCGAAAAGTCTGGGTTTATTACAGCTAAACTAGCAATGGTAACTTACTGTATATGGCTGTAGCAAATGGGAAATGGTCTGGGGAACATGTCACTGTCACCAAAAACTTGTTAAAACACTTCCTACCACATGAGCAGGCAATTGTCGGGTTTTGCGCAAGCTACATTAGAGGGTTACGGCCATCGAGGGTTACCGAACGATGCTTTCGAGGGTTAGTGTAATAGAGACATAAATTCGAGGTTACCTAAATCGAACGATACATTTGAGGGTTAGCGTACGGCTCGTAAATTCGATCATTCTCGATAACCGCAACAACGAACGGTCGATATTATCGAAAGTCCGGAAAGATCGAAGGTCCAAGAAATCCTTCAGTAAATGTTCGAAAGTTCAAATGCGTACCCAGTAAAGTCAATGGGAGAGTGATAGTTCGAAAAGTCTGGTTTTATTACAGCTAAACTAGCAATAGTAACTTACACTTCCTAAACACTAGTAGCAATTGTCAGGTTTTGTCGCAAGCTACTTAGAGGGTTATGGCCAGTCCGAGGGTGATGTAACATACTTTCGAGCGTTAGCGAAAATGAACAATACTTTCGAGAGTTAGCGAACGATACATTCCTGGGTTACCGAAAGCGAACGATACTTTAAGGGATAGCGAACGGCTTGTAAATTTGATAATTCTCGATAACAGCGGCAACGAACATTCGATAATTATCGAAAGTCCGGAAAGTTCGAAGTCCGAGAAATCCTTCTGTAAAAGTTCGAATTTTCGAAAATTTGGACACATTAAAGTCAATGGGAGAGTGATAGTTCAAATCTGGGTTTATTACAGCTAAACTAGCAATGTTAACTTACTGTATGGCTGTGGCACCTGGGAAATGGCTGAAGAACATGTCACTATCACCAAAACTTGTTAAAACACTTACTTAACACTAGCAGGCAATTGTCGGGTCGCGAAAATAGAGTCATAAATTCGAGGGTTACCGATCGAACGATACATTTGAGGGTTAAGCGTACGCTCGTAAATTCGATCATTCTCGATAACCGCAACAACGAACTTTCGATAATTACAGAAGTCCGGAAGAATCGAAGTCCGAGAAATCCTTCAGTAAATGTTCGAAAGTTCGAATGCGTACCCAGTAAAGTCAATGGAGAGTGATAGTTCGAAAAGTCTGGGTTTATTACAACTAAACTAGCATTGGTAACTTACTGTAAATGGATGTACAGTGGGGAACACAAAGTAGAGATGGCCAAACTTCATAAAGTTCGGTCCTTTTTTCGAACTTCAAACTTCAGTAAAGTTCAAAAGTTTCATAGTTCAAATTCGGACCCATTAAGTCAATGGGAGAGTGATAGTTTGAAAAGTCTGGGTTTATTACAGCTAAACTAGTAATGGTACTTACTGATATGGCTCTGGGACCTGGGAAATGGTCTGGGAACATACCACTATCACCAAAACTTGTCAAAACACTTACTTAACACTAGCGGTAATTGTCGGGTTTTGTCGCAAGCTACATTAGAGGGTTATGGCCAGTTCGAGGGTTATCGAACGATACTTCCGAGGGTCAGCGAAAATAGATCCATAAATTCGAGGGTTGCTGAAATCAAACAATACTTTCGAGCATTAGCGAAATGTAACAATACTTTCGAGAGTTAGCGACAGATACATTCATGGGTTACCGAAAGCAATGATACATTAAATGGCTAGCGAACGGCTTGTAAATTTGATATTCTCGAAAACAGCGGCAACGAACATTCGATAATTATCAAAGTCCGGAAAGTTCGAAAGTCTGAGAAATCCTCGTAAAAGTTTAAAAGTTCAAATTCGGACCCATTAAAGTCAATGGGAGAGTGATAGTTCGAAAAGTCTGGGTTTATTACAGCTAAACAGCAATGGTAACTTACTGTAAATGGCTGTGGGACCTGGGAAATGGTCTGAAGAACATGTCACTATCACCAAAACTTGTTAAAACACTTACTTAACACGCAGGCAATTGTCGGTTCAGCGAAAATAGAGCCATAAATTCGAGGGTTACCGAAATCGAACGATACATTTGAGGGTTAGCGTACGGCTCGTAAATTCGATCATTCTCGATAACCGCAACAAAACTTTCGATAATTATCGAAAGTCCGGAAAGATCGAAGGTCCGAGAAATCCTTCAGTAAAGTTCGAAAGTTCGAATGCGTACCCAGTAAAGTCAATGGGAGAGTGATACACGTACTGGCGCCCCTGTCGGTACTGGCGGGCATGGGTTGTCTCCCCCCGGACCTTTTCTCAAATGCAGGTGTATCCTTCGTGCGCTGCAGGCGCGGCCACAAGGTCCGAATACTGGCTTCCCCACGAGTACGTGAGGACAGGGCACAGAAGAGTGAGCTGGTGAGATAAGCGTAGTTCAGGAGGGATAAGTGAATCATAATGAGGACAGAGCCAAGGGTTGGACCACAGTAAGCAAGTGAAGTACTAAGGGATGAAGGGTACGGTAGTCAAGGTAAAGGCAGAGGCAGGACAGAGGTCAGGACAGATGCCAATCAGATGTAAACAGAAGCAAGTCAGGAACTGGTAAATCAAACAAACACCCACAAGCTAAGGAAACCACAAGCTATAACAAGCATCAATAGACTGCAAACAGGAGGGTTGAGGCTTCATCCAAGTGCAAGCAGGAGAAAAACTGTGGCTGGTAAGAGGAACAGCCTTATGATTTTTTCTGAAAGAAACTAGTGGGAGAGATTATCCATTTGTTACGATGCACAAAATAAATGTCCAGTAAAAATGATCTGCAGAAGTGTGTATTGCAAAAAAGGTGGCCTGAGGGAGCATTCATACTAATGAATGTCCCAACTGCTATGTGCCGAGGCAAAAGAAAAAAGACCAATACAAATGTTTTAGCTAAAGCTGCAGCACAATCAATAGTACACTGGGACAAGCTTTGTAGTGTGTATTTAAGTGGATGGGTGTTTTCTCCCTTTACATAGTGACATAATTGAGGATAAATAAAGACATATTTTCATCTAGTCCGTCCTTTTTAACCTACTCAATAATCCTACCTAACAGTGAATATCTTGCCATTACCCCCTTTGCAGGAAACAGTTCTTTTCTTCTAAGCTTAAAGGATGTCCTTGAGTCCTCTGAAATTTCCTATTGGTAACAATGCATCAGAGAGAGTTTATTATCATGCCCTTAATATATTGTACAAAGTCATTTTATTCCCCCACAATCTCCGTTTCTCCAATGTAAACAGCCCTAAACTGCCAGAATGGCCAAGCCCTACATCACCCTTATTCATTTTGTTATCCTTCTATGAACTCCTTCCATTTTCAAGATGTCCTTTTTATATATGGGATTTCAAAACTGCATGTTATTCCAAATGAGGCCTTACCAGTGCCTTGTAAAAGGGAGAATAATATTTTCTCCCTGAATCTATTCCCCTCTTTATACAAAATAATATCTTGCTAGCTCTGCCGTTGTTGTCTGCACTGTTTGCTACAGTATGTATCTATAGAACCCCCAAATTTTTTTCCAACAGAGATTCGCCTAGCACAGGGACATTTATGGTGTAGGTGGCACAAGGATTGTGTCATGAACTTACCTGCTGCTCCGTCCCGCGCCGCACTGCACTTCCAGGTGGGCGGCGTCGTAGACGTCATGATGTCATGACGCCGGCCACGCCGGGCCGCGAGAATTCAAAAACCGTCCTCCTCGGACCCGGTGCCTGATAGTAGCGTTCGCTACTTCCCCGGCTCCTTGTACTCACCTGCCTTGGATCCTGTTCCTCTCCTGCACAACTACTTACTTTTCCCGCTCCAGAGACTTTACCTACTTGCCTGCTCTTGTGACCACTTACCTACCTGTTCCTGTGGCTACTTACCTGGCTTGTTCCAGTACTTCTACTCCACATCTTGAGTTCCAGTATCCAGCCTACAGTTCCCAACAGCACCTTGTTCCAGTATTCAGCCTATAGTTCCCAGCAGCACCTTGTTCCAGTATTCAGCCTACACTTCTCAGCAGCACCTTGTTCCAGATTTCAGCCTATAGTTCCCAGCAGCACCTTGTTCCAGTATCCAGCTTCTGTTCCCAGCAGCCTCTGTGTCCAGCATTTCCCGGACTATCCGCCTCCTCCTAAAGTGTACTCGTAAGTAACCCGGCCCTCCGAGCGTTATTACAGATTGTTAAACCCCAATGCATCAATTTACAATTATCAACATGAATCTACAGTATCTAGGTCTGCTTGCAGCAATTGCATTTTATTTGAAGACTCCAAAGCTCTGCATATTTTTTGTATCATTAGCAAAATAGAGACCGCAATACTCACTTCTTTTTGTATCATTAGCAAAATAAAGACCGCAATACTCATATTTATGAACAGATTTAAATGACAACATATCATTATCACTATTCCCTAAGCTTCCCATTACCATCATCTACACAATGAGCTCAGGGTTATTAGATATTACCAGATCCAACAATGCATCCTGTCTAGTAGAAACTTCTACCATCTGTAGAAAATGTTCATATGAAAATCTAGGAACCTGACCTTTTCCTTACTCCATTCTATGTCACTGTAGTTAAAATACCTCATGAACAGAACATTCCAATACCACAGCCTTCTCCAACGCATATGGAGCTAAATGCCCACTCCCCACTGGCATTGGTGGCTTGTACAGACAATTAAAGGACATCTATAGTGGGAAAATAAACTTTTTTTTTCTTCTTTCCATGTGTTCTAATTCCCCTTTAACCCCCAGAGTTTCTTTACATTCTTCAGTTTCCCCCTCTGTTCTGAGATGAATACGTGATTCAACCCTCTATTCCCACTTGTAATGTCAATCAAATCCCTGTGATGTGACCCTCTTCCCTGCTCAAGTCCCCCTCCTACTTCCGGCTCTGGTTGAAGCTCTGCACAAACATTGTGATAAAACATTAGCAGGGGAGAGATGTATTTTTAAGTCTGCACTTCTGATAGATTTCAATGTTTGATGATGGGTCACAAAGAGAGAGATTGTGTTGCGCAGCAAACTGTACTGTTCTTCTTCTTCCATGTCAGCTTGCTTTATTGGCCACTGTGCGTGAGTGTGTTTAACTTCTACTGCACATGAAAGCTTGTCGGCAGCCGATTTTTAGACATGGAGGAGGTCTCAGAGAGGGGGGAGGTCGAAGTGGGGATTCCTGCAGAGAGATATGACACCATGGAAAAACAGGGTCACTAACAAAGGTAGAAAAGCAGCATAGAGTACATTAATTTAAGTTTGCAATGGGGCAATGTGTTTTTTTTCACTGTAGATGCCCTTTAATGTACCCACCTTCTTGCTTCTTGTGTACAGCTCCTGCCATATTTCATCCTTATCGTTTATACCCCTAGCTATTCCATCTTTTAGATTTGGCTTAAATTTTTGTTTAATATGTATACATACTTTCTTAGTTACACTATCATGTCTAAACAAGAAGTTCTTCCAAATTTACTGCCCTAAATTTATGTTTATATGTTATATATATATACACATATATACATAATATATAGTTTGTGATGAAGGATAATATAACATAACATATATGTTTCTGATAGGAGCTCAGTGTAGCTCCGAAACGTTACAAACAAGCAGGGAGATTCATAAAGTTCTTATTGTTAAAATGGTGCTAATTTTGACCTAACCAATCAGAACTTTTGTACATTTGAAAGCTAACATCTGATTGGTTGGGGCAAAATCAGCACCATTTTAAACGGTAGACTTTTATTGAATAACCCCTTAAATTTAATAAGGTGTGCTCAGGATCAACTCCATTGTGATTAATATATATATACACAATACAAGGATTGTGGAAGCACTCCAATTAGGCTAATTTACAACGCTTCAATACGATTAGCAAACTTTTCATTTCTCATTCTTACACACTGATCCATACCAGCGCTCTCTCACTTCCCCCCGCCCTTTGGCATTTTAAATGAGGGAAGAGGCCATCCAGTGCTTTATATTAAAGGCATAGACCACCCAAAAAAAGGGGCGTGCTATTACCACATGGAGGCTTGACCAGGCCTCCTAATAAATACATACACTCCAACACACAAGCACTCCAATTAGGCTAATTTACAACTACATTTACGGAAGTGCTACTGATCGTGGTCAAACATTTATACAAACATAGAAAAGATAATCAATGCACATTCCTAGGCCCCATACAATATCATATTATCTGCACACTGGCATACTTTATAAACAAGGGGTTTTAGTATACATTACTGTGATCACATGAATGAAAAGCCTTCCAACCACTGTCAAGATAACCCCAGTTCTGGAAGGTCCTAACATCTAACCTTTTTAAATTTCGTTTACTTTTTTTTACGATTAGCAAACTTTTGCATTTCTCATTCTTACACACTGGATCCATACAATAGGCTCTCTCACTTCCCCCCAACCCTTGGGCTTTTTAAAATGATGGAAGAGGCCATCCATCCAGTGCTTTATATTAAAGGCATAGGACCTCCCATAAAGGGGCTTGTTGGGGGGTGCTATTACCACATGAAGGCACAGGACCTAGGGAGTTCCTATGCCTTTAATATAAAGCACTGGATGCCCTCTTCCCTCATTTTGAAAAGCCAAAGGGCTGGGGGGAAGTGAGAGAGCCTGTTGTATGGATCCAGTGTGTTAAGGTGTGTAAGAATGAGAAATGCAAAAGTTTGCTAATCGTATTGAAGTAGAAGAAATTTAAAAAGGTTAGAAGTTAGGACCTTCCATACTGGGGTTACCTTGATTCTAAAACCCCTTTGTTTATAAAGTATGCCAGTGTGCAGATAATATGACACGTACTGGCGCCCCTGTCGGTACTGGCGGGCATGGGTTGTCTCCCCCCGGACCTTTTCTCAAATGCAGGTGTATCCTTCGTGCGCTGCAGGCGCGGCCACAAGGTCCGAATACTGGCTTCCCCACGAGTACGTGAGGACAGGGCACAGAAGAGTGAGCTGGTGAGATAAGCGTAGTTCAGGAGGGATAAGTGAATCATATGAGGACAGAGCCAAGGGTTGGACCACAGTAAGCAAGGTGAAGTACTAAGGGATGAAGGGTACGGTAGTCAAGGTAAAGGCAGAGGCAGGACAGAGGTCAGGACAGATGCCAATCAGATGTAAACAGAAGCAAGTCAGGAACTGGTAAATCAAACAAACACCCCAAGCTAAGGAAACCACAAGCTATAACAAGCATCAATAGACTGCAAACAGGAGGGTTGAGGCTTCATCCAAGTGCAAGCAGGAGAAAAACTGTGGCTGGTAAGAGGAACAGCCTTATGATTTTTTCTGAAAGAAACTAGTGGGAGAGATTATCCATTTGTTACGATGCACAAAATAAATGTCCAGTAAAAATGATCTGCAGAAGTGTGTATTGCAAAAAAGGTGGCCTGAGGGAGCATTCATACTAATGAATGTCCCAACTGCTATGTGCCGAGGCAAAAGAAAAAAGACCAATACAAATGTTTTAGCTAAAGCTGCAGCACAATCAATA
Organism: Hymenochirus boettgeri; assembly: GCA_019447015.1. Taxonomy (NCBI): domain Eukaryota; kingdom Metazoa; phylum Chordata; class Amphibia; order Anura; family Pipidae; genus Hymenochirus; species Hymenochirus boettgeri. Next base: position 257,238,481 of record CM033469.1, on the reverse strand, counting down.
GTACACTGGGACAAGCTTTGTAGTGTGTATTTAAGTGGATGGGTGTTTTCTCCCTTTACATAGTGACATAATTGAGGATAAATAAAGACATATTTTCATCTAGTCCGTCCTTTTTAACCTACTCAATAATCCTACCTAACAGTGAATATCTTGCCATTACCCCCTTTGCAGGAAACAGTTCTTTTCTTCTAAGCTTAAAGGATGTCCTTGAGTCCTCTGAAATTTCCTATTGGTAACAATGCATCAGAGAGAGTTTATTATCATGCCCTTAATATATTGTACAAAGTCATTTTATTCCCCCACAATCTCCGTTTCTCCAATGTAAACAGCCCTAAACTGCCAGAATGGCCAAGCCCTACATCACCCTTATTCATTTTGTTATCCTTCTATGAACTCCTTCCATTTTCAAGATGTCCTTTTTATATATGGGATTTCAAAACTGCATGTTATTCCAAATGAGGCCTTACCAGTGCCTTGTAAAAGGGAGAATAATATTTTCTCCCTGAATCTATTCCCCTCTTTATACAAAATAATATCTTGCTAGCTCTGCCGTTGTTGTCTGCACTGTTTGCTACAGTATGTATCTATAGAACCCCCAAATTTTTTTCCAACAGAGATTCGCCTAGCACAGGGACATTTATGGTGTAGGTGGCACAAGGATTGTGTCATGAACTTACCTGCTGCTCCGTCCCGCGCCGCACTGCACTTCCAGGTGGGCGGCGTCGTAGACGTCATGATGTCATGACGCCGGCACGCCGGGCCGCGAGAATTCAAAAACCGTCCTCCTCGGACCCGGTGCCTGATAGTAGCGTTCGCTACTTCCCCGGCTCCTTGTACTCACCTGCCTTGGATCCTGTTCCTCTCCTGCACAACTACTTACTTTTCCCGCTCCAGAGACTTTACCTACTTGCCTGCTCTTGTGACCACTTACCTACCTGTTCCTGTGGCTACTTACCTGGCTTGTTCCAGTACTTCTACTCCACATCTTGAGTTCCAGTATCCAGCCTACAGTTCCCAACAGCACCTTGTTCCAGTATTCAGCCTATAGTTCCCAGCAGCACCTTGTTCCAGTATTCAGCCTACACTTCTCAGCAGCACCTTGTTCCAGATTTCAGCCTATAGTTCCCAGCAGCACCTTGTTCCAGTATCCAGCTTCTGTTCCCAGCAGCCTCTGTGTCCAGCATTTCCCGGACTATCCGCCTCCTCCTAAAGTGTACTCGTAAGTAACCCGGCCCTCCGAGCGTTATTACAGATTGTTAAACCCCAATGCATCAATTTACAATTATCAACATGAATCTACAGTATCTAGGTCTGCTTGCAGCAATTGCATTTTATTTGAAGACTCCAAAGCTCTGCATATTTTTTGTATCATTAGCAAAATAGAGACCGCAATACTCACTTCTTTTTGTATCATTAGCAAAATAAAGACCGCAATACTCATATTTATGAACAGATTTAAATGACAACATATCATTATCACTATTCCCTAAGCTTCCCATTACCATCATCTACACAATGAGCTCAGGGTTATTAGATATTACCAGATCCAACAATGCATCCTGTCTAGTAGAAACTTCTACCATCTGTAGAAAATGTTCATATGAAAATCTAGGAACCTGACCTTTTCCTTACTCCATTCTATGTCACTGTAGTTAAAATACCTCATGAACAGAACATTCCAATACCACAGCCTTCTCCAACGCATATGGAGCTAAATGCCCACTCCCCACTGGCATTGGTGGCTTGTACAGACAATTAAAGGACATCTATAGTGGGAAAATAAACTTTTTTTTTCTTCTTTCCATGTGTTCTAATTCCCCTTTAACCCCCAGAGTTTCTTTACATTCTTCAGTTTCCCCCTCTGTTCTGAGATGAATACGTGATTCAACCCTCTATTCCCACTTGTAATGTCAATCAAATCCCTGTGATGTGACCCTCTTCCCTGCTCAAGTCCCCCTCCTACTTCCGGCTCTGGTTGAAGCTCTGCACAAACATTGTGATAAAACATTAGCAGGGGAGAGATGTATTTTTAAGTCTGCACTTCTGATAGATTTCAATGTTTGATGATGGGTCACAAAGAGAGAGATTGTGTTGCGCAGCAAACTGTACTGTTCTTCTTCTTCCATGTCAGCTTGCTTTATTGGCCACTGTGCGTGAGTGTGTTTAACTTCTACTGCACATGAAAGCTTGTCGGCAGCCGATTTTTAGACATGGAGGAGGTCTCAGAGAGGGGGGAGGTCGAAGTGGGGATTCCTGCAGAGAGATATGACACCATGGAAAAACAGGGTCACTAACAAAGGTAGAAAAGCAGCATAGAGTACATTAATTTAAGTTTGCAATGGGGCAATGTGTTTTTTTTCACTGTAGATGCCCTTAATGTACCCACCTTCTTGCTTCTTGTGTACAGCTCCTGCCATATTTCATCCTTATCGTTTATACCCCTAGCTATTCCATCTTTTAGATTTGGCTTAAATTTTTGTTTAATATGTATACATACTTTCTTAGTTACACTATCATGTCTAAACAAGAAGTTCTTCCAAATTTACTGCCCTAAATTTATGTTTATATGTTATATATATATACACATATATACATAATATATAGTTTGTGATGAAGGATAATATAACATAACATATATGTTTCTGATAGGAGCTCAGTGTAGCTCCGAAACGTTACAAACAAGCAGGGAGATTCATAAAGTTCTTATTGTTAAAATGGTGCTAATTTTGACCTAACCAATCAGAACTTTTGTACATTTGAAAGCTAACATCTGATTGGTTGGGGCAAAATCAGCACCATTTTAAACGGTAGACTTTTATTGAATAACCCCTTAAATTTAATAAGGTGTGCTCAGGATCAACTCCATTGTGATTAATATATATATACACAATACAAGGATTGTGGAAGCACTCCAATTAGGCTAATTTACAACGCTTCAATACGATTAGCAAACTTTTCATTTCTCATTCTTACACACTGATCCATACCAGCGCTCTCTCACTTCCCCCCGCCCTTTGGCATTTTAAATGAGGGAAGAGGCCATCCAGTGCTTTATATTAAAGGCATAGACCACCCAAAAAAAGGGGCGTGCTATTACCACATGGAGGCTTGACCAGGCCTCCTAATAAATACATACACTCCAACACACAAGCACTCCAATTAGGCTAATTTACAACTACATTTACGGAAGTGCTACTGATCGTGGTCAAACATTTATACAAACATAGAAAAGATAATCAATGCACATTCCTAGGCCCCATACAATATCATATTATCTGCACACTGGCATACTTTATAAACAAGGGGTTTTAGTATACATTACTGTGATCACATGAATGAAAAGCCTTCCAACCACTGTCAAGATAACCCCATTCTGGAAGGTCCTAACATCTAACCTTTTTAAATTTCGTTTACTTTTTTTTACGATTAGCAAACTTTTGCATTTCTCATTCTTACACACTGGATCCATACAATAGGCTCTCTCACTTCCCCCCAACCCTTGGGCTTTTTAAAATGATGGAAGAGGCCATCCATCCAGTGCTTTATATTAAAGGCATAGGACCTCCCATAAAGGGGCTTGTTGGGGGGTGCTATTACCACATGAAGGCACAGGACCTAGGGAGTTCCTATGCCTTTAATATAAAGCACTGGATGCCCTCTTCCCTCATTTTGAAAAGCCAAAGGGCTGGGGGGAAGTGAGAGAGCCTGTTGTATGGATCCAGTGTGTAAGAATGAGAAATGCAAAAGTTTGCTAATCGTATTGAAGTAGAAGAAATTTAAAAAGGTTAGAAGTTAGACCTTCCATACTGGGGTTACCTTGATTCTAAAACCCCTTTGTTTATAAAGTATGCCAGTGTGCAGATAATATGATATTGTAAACACGTACATACCCCTGGCACATAATTCAGTTGAGTCCAGCCTGGCCGAAATTGGTTTTGGGCATGCAAGTTGGCACCAAAGTCTGCAAAATAGCCGGCCTGACCACTTAAGAATATGATTTAAGCGACAGTACATGGCATATAATTATTTCTGTAGATAAAAATTGCCACGAGCCCTGCAAAAAAATAAGTTACATTGTGGGTCCTGTATGTGTGTATAAGAAGGAAAATGTTGTCCCAGCCTTATTTGATAAGATGTGCTATATTGTACTGTGTTCCTAATCTGAAGCAACTAATCAAATTGCATCAAATGTTTCTTATTGTAGGAGGCAATTAAAATGAATGGTTTTTATTATTATTAATCTGTTCACATCAGACCCTGCCCCAAAGCTTACAATCTAAGCACATTTATTGACACATACAAAATATCAGTATGTCTTTATATTGTGGGGAAACCGGAGTGCTTGGGAGAAACACGCAAGCACAGGGAGAACATACAAAATCCTTGCAGACGTGCCAAGGGTGGATACAAGACCCTGCGCTAACCACTGAGCCACCGTCTGCCCACTTACGAATAGTGGTTTCTTTGCATTGGTTGACGCAAGCGAATAGCCCAGGTAAATGTATGCACCTCTAATTAAACAAGCCCAGTTTATTGATCTTTTGTGTGAACCGAACCTCCTGAAATATTAACCATCTAACTAAGCTGTGTTGGGCAATTTACCCCTCTCTACCTTTCAATCAGACCCTAGCGTTGGGACCCAGACGGTATCTCCCTGGCCTGTTAGGTAAATTACCTGTGAGGCCGGTGCCGGTAATGCTCAATTACACTAGTATATGGGCCGTTAAACACACACTGCATAGCTGGGGCTAGCGGGTGTCTGAAACCTGGACTGCACAGTTTACCCACAACCACACTCTGACGCTTGCACAGCCTTCCGTAAGCCCGTTCATGTTTGCGGGTTCTACCGGAAGATGTCATGACGTACGCTGCGTCGCCTCCTACATTGACTCGCTGTGTAGCGGTACGTAGTGTGCTGTGTGTTACAGCCGCAGTTTACGGCCATCTTTTTGACTTATGTGTCTGTGGCGTTGCTTTGGCGGATATAATTATGTTGGTGTAGTGTCACCAGTGTGTATTCCGTCATCTGTTGAAATGTCGCCGATAATGGGTATAAATTGCAGGGTGTAGACGTTAGATAGCCTACACATTCCAAATAATAGCCTTGTGCATCGCGCTGCAATACCTCGGCATGCATGGCAGACAGTATGGGATCCCTTACTGTAGAAGTGTGGCCATGGACTAAATGTAATAATGTAATGAGAGGAATAGACACGAAGCTAAGTTGGTTTCTTTTTCAATTAGTTTCTTATTCGCAGACTGAAGTTGGTTTTTTTTTAATAGAAACTGGTGTATTGCAATAGGTAAACCGCTTTGGGCCACTGAAAAATCACCGCAGACAGACACATACATACCCCTGGCACATAATTCAGTTGAGTCCAGCCTGGCCCAAATTGGTTTGGGTATGCAATTGGCACCAAAGTCTGCAAAATCCATTTGAATAAGAAACTGGTGTATTGCAATAGGTAAACCGCTTTGGGCCACTGTAAATCACCGCAGACAGACACGTACATACCCCTGGCACATAATTCAGTTGCGTCTAGCCTGGCCCAATTTAGTTTTGGGCATGCAAGTTGGCACCAAAGTCTGCAAAATAGCCTTTTGCACATTTGAATAAGAAACTGGTGTTGCAATAGGTAAACCACTTTGGGCCACTGAAAAATCACCGCAGACAGACACGTACATACCCCTGGCACATAATTCTTTGAGTCCATCCTGGCCAAATTG